>JAULBM010289803.1:0-15835 GCA_032357055.1 Geukensia granosissima | reverse complement strand
CTGGTGCCTATTCTTTCCCCGGCACAACCTTCGAGAAGGAGAGTTCGAGTATTTATACATCCCGCACGAACTGACGGACGCCCCTTTAGCAGGGGTTCTACATGCAGGCGGAGAAACCGAACGACCTATTTCTATACCCCCGCCGCCCTCGGGGGTGAGAAATGCTTGAAGGGGCGCTTTGGGTTAGATAGGCTAAAACTAAATGAGAGGTGCCATTCATTGTGGTTTAAAAAGTTATTTATTTCCAATGTGAATATAATGTTTTGAAACCAAGTTATACCAACTTTTAAAGATCCTGTTTACAAATACTATAATATAAAGCAATGCCATCGAACGTAATACACGTGTCAATCAAACAAAACAGCGAAATCATTAAACATTAACGAAAGGAAGTGTGATCACGAAGTGCCAAAACTTTCGTTCCTTTAAATTGTGTTTGCACTAGAGTGACAGTTTTGCAGCTAATTTGATTACGTACTTAACGAAATGATAATTGAACAATCTTACTCAACATTTTTTTTAACTTTGCAAGCTTTAAACAGTTAAAAAATATTTTTTACTACCAGAAGTGTTATTTGCCCTTAGAAACCATATATTTTTCAAATCAAAAGACTGAAAGTAGTATAACAATGACCGGGAAGGAAATCTCCATTGTTCTTTGATTGGCGTTATATTTTTTTAAATTTTATTTATTCATTTAAAGACCTATTACCATTGTAACTGAAGAAGTAAGTTGGTAACTATGTGTTTACATGTTAGCTTTGACTGCTTACAGCTAATTTTTGAAGCGTAGAAAAATGACCTATTTCAGATCAATATTCGATAATAAAGATAAGAATTCAACGGAAATGGTCAAAATTCAATGGCTTTGGAATCAATTTTCTACGTTGAAAAACGACGGAAGGGTCAATTTTCAACGGGGTCAAAATTCTCCCTTACATCCTCCTCTGTACATTTTTTTCTTATTTTGCATTTCGTTGATCAAAGTATGTTTTGTTTCTTCCGACAACAATGTATCTGAATCGTCCTTCTCCGTTCTTTTTGTAAAGGCAACTATAAATTATAATTGTTATTATACATATAGAGAACATGTTGACATCTGGCTGTGTTTCGATGAACCTATTTACACCATTACTATAAAAGATTGGATGTGATATCCTGTATTTAGCTCCAGTAAACTTTAGAATTATATCATTATAATTATGAAATAGTTCAGTTAATTTTTCTACTATTTATTGAACCTGAATTATTGACTTGATAATTTGCTGGTAATTCTAAGATTACATTCATTAAAATCAGAAACATCAGCGTATAGATGGGCAAAACGAGCAAGTTGAGAAATATTTACACCATATGAAGGAACCAAAGAGAAGTCGCTGTCAATGAAGGGAAAAGGAGTTGGTACTTTAATCCAAATATTTGGGCCAAAATTTAGATTTTGTAACAAATGTTTTGTTCGAAATAAATATGATTGATCCAAAATTCATACTGTTTTGTGCAATCTATATCAAAATCGACAAAACTGTATCAAATGTTGTATCAAATTAATTTCTTAGTATGTTCATATTTAAAGCAATTTCTATGTGCCATGTGACCATTGCAGAACCAATTAAACAAAAAATTCTCTTATATTTTCTATTTATAGACATCATTCAATAGAAGAAAAATATAATATAATAGATTAGCCAAATTACATTTTTAAATAAGTTTTTGGGCCAAAAATTTGCCTTAACTATCCTCGTCCTTTGCAACAGATAATTAAATATTACCTTGTGAAAAATAAACATTTAAATCCATAAAAGGACAACTGTTGATGTGCTGATTTGTCAGAATTTGTTAGATTTCTTCCCCGTGTATATTGTAATTTGTTGACCTTACCCCGCATTTGTGTGCGGCTTCAACGCACATATGTAGTGTCGTCGACATCTAGCAAAGAATTCCGCTCAAACCGGTGCTAGGGGCCGTCTTGAACTTACTGTGAGGTGCGAGGTTTTACTCCGTGTTGAAGGCCTCGCTGTGACTCTGAGATGAAAATTATGTGCATTTAAGATGTGTTTTCAAGTAGCCAGGTTTACGAGTTCTTGTTTTTCCGCAGCCTTCATGACAAAAATTCAGTTTGGTTTAAAAGAAAGAATATGGAATGGGAGTGTAGCTATAATCCGACAGTGGGGAGTATGCCCGAGAGACACAATTCACATTACAAAAATCAAAATCCAAATTTAACTGAATGTGAAACGCTTTTCTGGATTTATCTTAATCAGACATGGCAGGAGCAAAAAGTAGGGAGATCTGTCAAACTTATGAATTTCTAGTTACATTTTCAGACCAAATGAAATTTACAGTAAACATTGATAAGCCAAATATAAAGATAACAATCAGTGAATTTTCTCAATCACAGGAAAGCTTTTTACAATATCTACACTACACAAGAGAAAATTGACTCTGCAATGATATTTAAAAGGAACAATATATGCCAGAAAGACATAATCTACATCTTGCATACTTTAATAACAAAAAATCAAAGCTAATTTTTTTTTCAGTTTCTTCCAAAGCCAAAACAATGCTGGAGAGATGTATAACTGTTTTTCTCCTATTTTTATAACTTTAACTATCACCAATTTCTCTAATATTTCACGAAAATCGAAATCTTTTGGCCCTGCACACCTTCATCATAGGTAGAATAATCCTGCATAAAATTCAGATGTAGTACAAAAACTGTTTGAGGAGATAGCCAACAAGCCATGATCCATATATTTCTGAGTACTATAAAATTGACAAAGTGTAATTTTAACCAATTTCAGTAATATTTCACGAAAATCGAAATCCTTTGGCCCTGCACACCTTCATCATAGGTAGAAACATCCTGCAAAAATTTTCAGATGTAGTACAAAAACTGTTCGAGGAGATAGACGGACAAGCCATGATCCATATATTTCTGAGTACTGTAAAATTGACGAAGTTTAACTACCACTTACTTCTGTAATATTTCACGAAAATTGAAATCCTTTGAAATTGATGTAGTACAACAACTGTTCAAGGAGACAGCTGGACAAGCCATGATCATGTTAAATCTGTACAGACTAACGGAACGGACGGACGAATGGACAGGGGTAAACTAATATGCCCCCGACAATTTGTCGCAGGGGCATAGAAACATGTTCAAATTTCAAATTTGATAAAAGATTTATTTATGAAAAGGCATGTAATTCACTTTTGTCATGCAAACTATATATCATACTTTTATATAAAGATATAAATGCTATTTTGAAGAAATTTATTGATGTGTAAACTCCAGCTGATTCACCAACAAGCTCAATAAGGTTTCAAGGACTTTATGTGTTTGTGAGTGAAAGGCCGAGTTTACACATCAAATAATTCCACAAAATAGCATTTATTACTTATAATTTTAGTTAATCAGTCAAATAATTGAAACTGATGCTACAATTTAACTCCAAGAGAGGATCTATTTTGTAGGCATATTAATTAAGACTCGTGATGTAATCAATATTAGTTTATCAATTTTTGCAATAGATAAGGTCGATTGTCGTATTTTATTTATAGTTTCATAATTTGTATTTTGGGCCTTTTACAGCTTCCGTTATGGTATGGACTCTGGTTCATTGTTGGAGGTCATAATGGGCCTGTAGAAGTTTAAATTCTACTGTCATTTGGTGGGTGGTTGTCTCATGAACAATCATGCAACATCTCCTATTATCTGTTGTTATGGTTATACCCAATAGAAATGTAGCATTTTTACAATATTTGAATTATCACAAAAAAACAAGCAGTTAACTTAGATTTTATTGTTTTCTATGACAATAATAACACTATACATGTACGAGACATAACTAAACATTACATATTTAACACTGTGTACTTTAAATGATATAATACAAGGTGAAGTGGCTATTTGAAAGTTTTTCTAATAAAGGATCAACCAAAATTCTGACTGGCCATTTTCCCTGATTAAATATACATTTTAAATGTAAAATTGTAAAAAAAAACTTTGGTTTTTGACTGCAAAATTAATAATATGACAATTTTCTGATCCAACAAAATCTTGGAGCTGAACGGTTGGTCAATAAACAGTTCATTAGAGTGATTAGACATTTCAAAGTGAATATATTGAAGAAGTATATCAAGGTTAACCTTGATAAGAAAACTGAATTAGAGATTTAAAAAGAAATTCCCAGTTTTTTTTATAAGGCAAAAAATTAACTGGACATACAGAAAGGAGTAGGTTCATTTAGGGTCATTTTTGGCCTTGAAATTCCATGAAGAATTAAGTTTTGAAATTGGACTGCGTTATTGTAGTAAAATATTAAATTATGTCCTACCAACATATATCACGCACTGTTCTGGATATGACATCAATGAGGACGTCACTATGACATCACAAATCAGCTTCAGAATAGAAAAAATGCCAAAAACCCCCCGATTTTTAGCCATTTTTTGGTGTGTTTTTGCCACAGATGACTTGGGCCGCATATGTCGACCAAAATGATTATTTGTTGAGACATGTATCTTATCTTCATACAACTTTTTATCTCAAAACATTTTTGGTCAAGAGGTGCGGCCATTGTTTTCTTGAAGCAAAACTATCAGGAAAATGCAAGAAATGTGACATTTTTACGAAAATGCTAATTTTTCTTATAGTTTATGGGCAAGTATTGCAGTTATGATGATGCTTTGATTGACAAAAATGATTTGTTGCTCAAATATTAACATATTTTGAACTAAAACGTGATGTTTTGGAATAAATGGACATACTTCAATTTTTAGGGCCAAATTACGGCCTAAGTGGACCTTCTCCTTTAATGATTCAATAAATATCTAAACAGTTTAAGTGTGAAAAAATAAGACACTGCTTTCTATAATTTTGAAATTTATTTAATGAATAAAGCCACTGTTTGTTTATTATTAGGTTGAATGCCAAAGCAGGCACAATTATTACAATGAAATGAAACATACATTGTATACAAAAGGTCTAAATGACTAGATAAATAAGCGACTAATCTATATATTGCATCATTTAAAAAATAACTTACAAAACAATATGGGACATCTCTAAAAATTATCACAACCACAAACATAATGAAAAGATTGGCAGCTGACGGCAACTGTTATGATATGAATAACTTTTAAGAAATCAATGCCACTTTTTAGTTAATTATTTCAAAAAAGCTAATAAGTTGACTTATGATATGACATTTGCTGACAAATTCCATAGCAGATAAAAAATTCTTTAAATAAAACTGACATTAATCAACCTTTTCCAAATAAGCAAATAGGTTGGTCTCTTGGTAATTTATTTCTCCAAAAGATCAAGTGTAAAAGACCCAACTATTTACTATTTAGAAATGGATGCTAAACCTGAGGCTTCAAGGAGCCTGTATTCACTTACTTGGTATACAACTGCCAAGACAAACTTGAGATTAAAACTTTAGTGTCAGCCATTAAAAAGACGTGATTTTTTAATGAAATTCCATAGTCCTAAAAACATCCAAATCTAGGTCAGTCAGCCATCTTAGTTTGTAGGTGGCACTATCTTATAAACCCATTATTCTGAAATGGAACGAACTTGTGACCATTCACAAAAATTTGTTTTGATTGAGCAGGTAGTTCCAATCATGTTTTTAAATTTCCCATCGGGTCCTATGTTAAAATAAGTTTGGTTATGGCTCAACTGAGAAAGAAGTTTCAAACAAGACAATTTTTTAATGAATCCCATAAGGTCCTATGTTAAATCAAGTTTGAGAGTAATTGCCATCTTGGTTGTTAATTGGGGTCATTGGATCAAGGTCTAAGTCAGCTTTATATTGTACATTGTAGTAAAATGATGTTCTTCATGTCTTTTGAAAAGACTTAGTATTTTTGAATTCTAATTTTTGAGGAAACATATTTTTGTTCATGTTTGCCACTTTAAATTTCTGCACATTCTTTAAATCTTTAAGAAGTGCCAAGTTAAATATCAAAAACTTTATCGGAAATGAATTTCATTAAAAAATAATGTCTTTGAAGATGGCTACAGTTAAAACACTGCAAATTTTACTTATTTTACAGTATATATTAGTGACAATATCTCATGGGTTAAGTAAACAAAATAACATATTTTACACAAAAACAGAATAAAAAATTAACAGCATAAAAGCAATAAGTAAACAATTAAGTAGGGATGCCACATTTTGATTCTTTATAAAGTAATATGTTTATCACTTTAAAACAATTTTTGACATAAAATAGAATAAAAAATAAGTCATTAATTTAGGTTTTGTTAGTTATCTTGAAGAATTTTACTTTGGGTTAAATATAAATATGGTTCAGGTAAAATACACTAAAGGTTGTGTAACCCGTAAATAAGATGTAAATATGATTAGTACAGTAAAACCTGTCTCCACTGAACCCCTTCAGGACTGTAAGAAATGTTTAGTTTAGACAGGTATTCAGTTTAGGCAGGTTAAAAACAAATGAAAACTTGTGTAAAGGGACTGAAGAATAAGTCTGGTTAAGACAGGTTTCACTGTAATTTCTCTGCAGTTGAACTTTTTATTCCTGGAAAAAAGATATTTTAGTCCAAATATACCCCTTTCTTTCAATGCCAAGGATTTAGAACTAACTACCAGGAGCTCGATTCAACCCAGATTGCCTGAATCTTAGGGAGATGAAAAATTAAAATCATTTGGCAGATAATAATGTTACCCAGTGGAAGGTTTCCAAAAAAGTAAGACTTGTGATAACTTGTAAGTCCTGTGTCACGTATGTAAGTTATGACCACTTGTAACACTTAATACCATTTGTGAAACTTACCAGGTTTGTTGAGACAATTTTATTTTCATTAGATTGTAAGTCCATTGTAGAATACCCATGTTAGAGATCATAGGTGCACATAGTTCACAAAGACAACACAAACACCGAGAAAAACACAAGAACAAAACAGATAGAAGCTTTGACTACATGAAATAAGTACAAAACAGGAGAAGGGTTAGGTGCTCAGGAGGAGTAAGGATCTACTGTCATAATTATATAAGAATAAATTAACAAACAAACATGAAATGTAAAGTAAAAACAAGCTTCTGTCACAGATGGGAACAAACTGAGAATTCAAAACAGCATGATTAAAAGTAAGTCTACAATCCGTAATCAAGGAAAAAACATGTTATTGTTCAATGTATATAAATTCCTTGAACAAATATACATTTTAAAATGCAAAATGCAACCTGAGACTGACTTCTGGGGAGTGTCATCTCTAACATTATCATTTTTGGTCTGAATTCAGTGGTGAATGAAAAAAAGTTTGAATACCTACAGTTGATAAATGAAAGTGTTGAAACAGTTAACTGTACTTAGTTGTAATGTGAATAATAATTACATTACATGTTACATTGAATCTAAGCAATTTAATTGGTGTAAAGGCAGACCAAATGAAACCCAAATTTATGACAATGTCATTGTTAATGCTACACCTTAGCAGCCATAGGAATCATTTAACATTTTTGGTCAAACTAATACATGTATTTAATACACAGATTTGTAAGAAATTTAATTATGAGAACTGTAAATTTTTGTAGTTTCATAGGATTGTAAAACTGCTTCAGTGCTTCTTACAAAATAAGCTACAGTTAATGCCTTGTCATTCCAATGGAACAACAAAAAGAGAAATTTAACAGTTTTGAAAATTATTTTGTAAAACAGTTGTTGACATGGTATTCAACAAATCATCTCCCTGGTATATATAACATGCTATCACCCTGGTCAATATAAGAAGATATCACCTTGGTCAATATAACTAGATATCACCCTGGTCAATATAAGAAGATATGACCCTGGTCAATATCTCCCTGGTATATAAATAAAAATAATTCTCATAACAAAATAACAAATAGCACCACATAAAATACATATTGCACTAATTATATCAGACATTAAGAATTTTGATTATTCAATACTATGATAAAGTATACATTTGTACATGATTGAGTATCTATTTTTTCAGCACTTTAGATGGTTCAATTTCAAGGCAAAGCTACAAATAAGGGGAAAATCATATACAAGCTATTGTAACTTACACTAACAAGTGGTCTTATAACCCTTTGAGGTATGCTTCATTTATAAATACACTGTCCCAATGAAAAACACTTTGAAACTGTCCCTTTTATAAAATAATACATAAAATCTGTACATGAGGCTCCTTAATTTTTTAAAAGGGCCTTTTCTGAGTATGTTTGCTTAGGTCTCATTATACAGTTCAATGTTTTCCATTGAACTCAATGTTAAAAAGTAATATCCAAGGATTTGACCAGAACCTAATTGGGTACCAATGCAACTGTTGATTTCTTTATTTGAGCTACTAATCTTTTAAATATTCTTGATAATTCTTCAGTAATATGTAATATTAAAAAATCTTTCAAATATGTATACAATAGTAACTGCATTCAGCGTGCAAGGGTACATCCAGATGGCCAGTGGAGGTTGGGAAAAGGGGTATGTCCCTTTTCATCCCATTTATAAGAGACTTCCACTTACAGGGGTTTTGGCGAAAATTTGGGTGCAGATCCAACCTCTAAGTTCAAAACTACAGTTGGCTTCCTGTTCTTGGATAATGAGGATTTGCTCCTGACTTGGGTTCAATAAGAAAAGGAGATTTGAAATGGCCCTTATTACAACTTGTCCTTTAGTTTAAAAAATATGATATATAACACTGCTATTAAAATTAATATTTATACTGTAGCACTATATGTTTTATATTTGATAAAATTTAAAACAACCTGTGTTAATGCCTTTTTTTCCTTATCAAATTTATTTGTAGATTCTTATCCCAGCCAGCCTCAAATTTTTTGGGAGGATAAATATTTTTTTTTTAATTTGGGCGAAATCATTAAAATTTTATGTGACTTTTTATTAAAATCAATAAAATAGAATTTATAAATCTTCTCACTTGCCCCTTCATTTTCAATATAGGAGGATTAGAATCTACAAATAAATTTGATTTGGCCTTGTACTGAGAGATTGGTTTAAATGGTCATAAAACAGCACTTGGTTCTGAGTGTTTAATTTGCACTTGTAATAATTCAATGCTTAGTAAATTCAGTAAAATATCACATAATTTTTGCTTTTTGTTCAGCTATATTGAATACAAATTTTTCTTCTTTCCCAGAATTCCATTCTTCACAATGATGTTTTGGGATTGTACTCGCTTCTATGAGGTTTTTTTAACACTTTTTGGATAAGTGACTATCTCCAACTCAATTCTTAAAAGAAATTGTTGTAAAATATCTATCATGTGATTCTGAATTTCCGACGACCTCGTTTCCGATGCAATGACCTAGTTTGTTGGTCTTCTTTAGTCCGAGCAATAAATTTAAGTTCACTTTCAGTGTTGTTCATTGCATAAAACACATTAGCATTGTCTGGTATCAGAAACTCTGCAAATAACAAATTCAAATCAATTTTTAAAGATTAGTTTAAGCCTACAGTGCTTTTTTTCAATAAATTCAAATATGGGCTATTCTATTCAAATGTGTGTGGTAGGATAGTGAATGGTAGTTATCTGCCCATTCTCAACAGCAAAAAATTGCATAAGTAAGATGGCTTATCTCTGAGCTTCCTTCTCATTTTAATGGAAAAACCCAAAGAGCCTTTACACAAGCCTGTTGTATTAAGAAATTAAATTAAGTTGCATTATTATCAGATTTCATTGTTAATTTAATTTCTTTAAACAATATTTTTTTCTAATGTAAAAAGTTTACTTCCTTAGTACCTAATCTCACAAATTACCTAATTTTCAACACACACTATCACAAATCTGAACAATTTAAAAACTTCTGATTGTCAATATAATTGATTCATAAAAATTGAATCATACAAATTTGAATCAAAAGTATCAACTAATTTAGATAAATAGCAGTCCTGAGAACTGGCAAGAGTGGTTAGCCCAATAATACAGTTACTTTAAAAATCTGAAGCTGACAAAATTTTGAAAAATTTGGAAACAAACTTTAACTTTGTTGGCAGATGTTTAGCAGTAGCAAAAACAGAGACAGAATAATGGGTTTTTCTGCACTATATTCATATGGTACTAAATCTTACCTCCATCGGAGAGTTGTTGA
Source organism: Geukensia granosissima (assembly GCA_032357055.1). Taxonomy (NCBI): domain Eukaryota; kingdom Metazoa; phylum Mollusca; class Bivalvia; order Mytilida; family Mytilidae; genus Geukensia; species Geukensia granosissima. Next base: position 5,729 of record JAULBM010289803.1, on the reverse strand, counting down.
AGTAAACAGAAATCTTCATGTCTGCCATGAATTATCCCATATTTATCCAAGACCTTATCTATCACAGTATTTGTATGGTCTGTATTATTTAACTGTAATAAAACACATCATAAAATAATAAAATCTCCACTCTGCTTTTCTGCCTCAACAGATGCACACCCCTGTAAATATATCTTCATACTGTGACCAGAGCTTTCCTTAATACCCCTTATTGATAAATAACAACATGAATAGTCTCCATTGTGTACCATCTATACACTAGAAAAAGTTTATAAAAACTAAAGAACATAAATTAATAAGAGATAATAACAATGTAACATTGGAAACATTAAGAATGGGAGAAGAAACCAATTACAAATGTATGCTACCATTTCCATATTTTCTAAGGAACAGAAGCATAATTTTAGGATCGATTTTGATGAATTTAAGAATTTATGGATTTTACTATGCACTCTGATTTAAAAAAAATTTCAAGCCACCTTAAGATACAGAAATGATTTTGTGAGGGCAGAAAAAAATAGAAATGGTTAACAGGAAGCTGTATTTTGTATATAAAAACAGAAACAACAGGGGAAAAATCCTGCCTAAAAAGTAGAATTCTGTTTTATAACAGAAAAAAATCATGTTTGAACATAGTTAAATGGTACCTACTACAAGGTTAAAGTTGGCATTTTGCTGTGAGCAGTGAGATCACTAAAGAATACCCCTCCTCTAATTTATATTTGAGTATAATTGCAAAGTTCCAAAGGTCTTTCCAATCAAAACATTAAATAAGAGGTGTATAGTGGTATAGTGAAATAATCACCAAGACTTAAATCTAAAATAGGAGGTGCACAGAGGAATCATAGCAAAAAAGAACCCTTAAAGTTTCTTCATATTCCATACAGTAGTTTTGAGTGGTGGAAGGGAGGTGGGCCCCTCCTGAATTGACATGGTCTTTTTTTAATATGGGAAACCCCAAAATTATTTGGAACCAAAAATGAATCAATGGTTAAAAACAAAAAGGTTCATCAAATTCCATTCTGTAGTTTTTAAGGGGGAGCAGTTAAAATGTGTGGACCCCCCATAATTTTAGCGAAAAGTCCATGTTTTACTATGTGAAAACTCCAAATTAACCAAATCAAAATCTAAAACAGGAGGTGACTATGTGAAAACTCCAAATTAACCAAATCAAAATCTAAAACAGGAGGTGCTTCTGTTACCGATGTGTGTAAAAATGAAAAGAACATTAGTAATCAATGGGGAAAAAAATTCTTTGAAATTTGCCAAGTCCATGAGAGTTCAGAAATCCAACAATAATTCATGACAAGTGAGTAACTTTAAACTATATAGGCTAAATGTTCCGTGTTTTTTACCTTTATCACTGAGATCTTTTCATTTGACAGTTTTTAAATGTACCCTGTGTTTTTGAAGAAAAAAATTTCTTTACATGCATATAAAATTATGATAACTACTTACCATAATACTTTTATAAACATGAGTATTTGTATATATTCCTGATTCTAAACTAACACGTATTACACAGGAGTCCGATGATTTATATGGGGATGTAGGATCACTGTCGTTAGACACTAATGATGATGTAGAAGATGAGTGAGACATCTAGAAATATAATAAAAAACCTGTTAAATAATATGTTCTATCACATGTAATAAAAAATTAAATGTATAGTTGATATTAAAATGTCTATTGGCTAAGCACCCATATACTAATTCAACACTGTTGTTTTCTTTAAGATGAAAAATCACAACAATCTAAAAATTGATGACTGCAAATGGTATTTATTCACACAAATTGAACCTACAAAAATTAAAGGAATAATGTCCACAAGTTTTATTTGCAGAAGCTTTGGTGAGATTAACTACCGTGTAAGATTTGGCATCCTGCCAGTATAAATCTTGGATAAACATACATTTAGCAGTTATAGATTTCTATGGACATCTTTACTGTTGTTTTCATTATATATTCATGCAAAACAAACACTGCGACAACTTTTGAAAGTTTTTTTTTGTTAAATGTTTTACGATAACCTGGAGATATATGTAATTTACATCATAAACAATCATACCAACATCTCTTATTTCTATTTTTGGAATTTCTTTAGTTATATCTTATGTAAACATTAAATGGAATCAAATTATAAATCTCATCAAAGGCTAGATTTATAATTGCTTTGTTTGTTTGATTAGGTTTAATGCCACTTTCAACAATATTACAGTCATATCATGACAGTATTACTGGTGGAGGAAGCCAGAAAAACTGATAAACTATATCACATGCAATATGAGTTGAACACATCCTTCTTTGTATGGTACAAAGTCAAGCACAGCCTTACAGGTGAAAGGCTACAATAATCTGCACTGGTAAGTTTAAATTAGCTACCTAGACTTCTAGGTCACCAGGCCTCGCGATTCACTATTATAAATTATAAAAACATGCATTTCGATATATATAAATGCATTATTGATGAAGCTTACCAGTGGCTTAAACAGTGTCTACAACTGTTTAAGCAGTGTGATAAACTGGAGAGAAATAGATACTTACACCAGGGGTGGGAGAGACAGGTGAATCTAAAGAACTACCAATACTGGACTTATCATCTAAACCACAGCTAAACATGGCTAATTTTGATCCATCTAGTTTCGGTGGTTTACTGTTGAGGCTAAAATATAATAAATTTAGGTTATCATTTCTCTATGTTATATTTGTTCACTCATTCTAACTGCATATAATGAGGGTTCTAATGCATGAAAGTAGACTGCTATTTTGTCAGCTACCTGTGCAGTTTCAGCTGGTTACCATGGCTTTGATCATACCAAACTGGTTAATATAGGCTTACATATGGATGTCAAATAAAAGTTCAAAGTCCCTGTAAACAGGAAGCAGCTGCATAGCAGACCTTAAAATAACTTAAATGGTACAAGAAATGATCAAACTTTGGATCAAACATGAAATCACTCCCAACATACAAGCTGAGAAAACTCTGAAACTCTGAAAAAATATAGGATGGACAGAAGGTGAAAACTATAGGGCACTCCGAGAAGGAGAAAACCTACTTTTTATACTTTCTATGGCTGGTATTGCTGTTTTTTTAAAGTTTTGAAAGTCTGCATATATGAGAACTCATAAACCTGTTTTGTGTTTTTTTTTTTTCGTTTCATTTTGTTAGCCATGGTCTTGTCTCTCTTCTGATTTAATGATTTCTGTCGGCCCCTAATGTATCTTCGAATTTCCTACACCATGGAACTTAAAATATGACATACCAACTTGTTTAAATTTTTCCTCATTTCTGTCTCATATGTTTTATTGGTTGAATATTATATTTGCAATTTACAAAATAATGAGCCCTGTCAGATAAAAATCATGCTGTGCACATACAGGTTCATGTATCATTCAATTCCAATGACCAATTAATCATGTCAGTATAAACCTTATCAACCTTTTGTTTTTTTTTCAAATTCTTACTTGTAGAGGTTTTTTCTGGATGTACAGATGGTTTTATTATATATATTATAAGTTGTTTTTGCCAAAATCATCAAAAGAAACACTGTTTTACTGCACTTTAGGTAACGTCTATTTCTATCTTGCCCAACTCATTATCATTGTATTTCACAGAGTTTAAACCCTAAAGCATTATTTTCACTAGCTAAAGTTCAATCAAAACTGTCAGAACATAAATTTTTAGTCCATAAAGTAATATATTCATTTTGTGTATTAACAATAAAATTAATCCAAAAATTCATTTGATTCTAAAAAGTGAAATTTACAGAAATAAATAAATAAAAAATTGAAACAAAAAAGGTTATGATTTGGTAGAATATTTATAATACCTACCTGGAAGATTTCTTTTTCAGTTTAGTGGCGCCATCTTTAGGAGGTTCTATGGTACTTGACAAATCATGACTGAAAAGTTCAATAAATATAATTATAGCAAATTCTTTGACATACTTTTATTCAGAAATTAATGTTACTTCTATCTTTTTGTGTAACAGGGTACAATATCAATAATTGAATCTGATATTATGAATTTCACTATGCACAGGTCATTACAAGATGTTAGTGAATTGCAATTATAAATCATGCATAGAGAATTGCATTATTAATCATGCATAGAGAATTGCAATTATCAATCATGCATAGAGAATTGCAATTATCAATCATGCATAGAGAATTGCAATTATAAATTATGCATAGAGAATTGCAATTATAAATCATGCATGGAGAATTGCAATTATAAATTATGCATAGAGAATTGCAATTATAAATCATGCATAGAGAATTGCAATTATAAATCATGCATAGAGAATTGCAATTATAAATCATGCATTATCAAAAAAAATCTACATTTCACAACAAAAGTGCACACATTTATTTCTGAATTTACTGTGACAAGATCAAAACACATAAAGATTAATTCCAACTCAGCATACAAGAAATAAGTGCATGACAGTTTCAGGAGTAATTTTTTTATTGCATCCCAACATTCCAGAAATAATACTTTAAATGAGAGTTTGAAAAAAAAAACTTCACCAATAAAAATTTTAATGAAGTGCCTTCTGACAATCTCCTCCCCCCCAAAAAAAAACATGATTAAAAAAATAACCCTAAATAATTTTTTTTAACATCAGGCGGATTTCTGTTATATTGTTTAACAGAAGAATATAATATAGGAAGGTCAAGAAAAATGACACTGTGATCCCTGTTTTTGTCATATTCTGAATGTGATTTTACAAACCAAAATCAAACTGAATATCTATTATGTTGTTGCGTATTTTATATTTCAAACTGTAAATCTTACAATTAAATTCATTTCGATTGCTGCTAACTTTACTTGCAAATGGTGTCCTTTTTAATTTTTACTAGTAAAATGTATTGTTTACAGCTTTCATTAAAGTTCCTGAAGCACAGAGCACCCTATTCATATTGTGCCAATTTAATGACGGTCCCAAACTCGTTACATTTTCCAAAATTATAAGATTCTAAAAATTAATTCTTTTGTTCTACATTCACACACCCTTTTTTTTTAAAGGACCCCTGTCCAATAAAGTTTTTCACAATGTGGCTTTTCTCTATATTCATGCTTTAATATCATCAAACCTTAGTTTCGTCCAAAGATGCCAATATGAGACCCAACATTCTTAATACAAGACAAAATTTGAGCAATACTCACAAAAGATACCTCTGATTCCCCATGAATTCTTCTATACATTGTCTTATGTTCATGTTAAGTTTCAATGAAGTCCACTGCATGGTTTAAGAGAAGATATGACCAGACTGACAGACAACAGACTGACAGACAGACAGGGGGATTCCATTATACCCCCAAAATTTGTTTGTGGAAGGAAATTTGCAAAGTAATTAAAATGCAATCTTGCATTACCTTTCTGTTTCATCTAAAACTCTAACAGCATCAAACCACGTCCACACCGGTTTATCCTCTGTGAAATTATAAATCTGAGCCGCTGATTGTAAAAGTTTTATTTGAGCTAATACTTCAAATTCTTTCCGTCGTTTATCAAAGTTGATTAATCCATCCTCAGTTCTGTCTGGAATAGCACTATCTATCATTGTCAAATCTGTTAAAAATGTTCCTAAATAAGGGACCGTTCCTTGCACAATACCCTACAAACAATCAAACACTTTGTTTATACATATAGAACAGAGGTGCTTCGCAAGCGCAGCATGATACGACCGCAGCGCGTTGAAATGTGAACGGTGAACAAAAGACC
>JAULBM010289792.1:0-15836 GCA_032357055.1 Geukensia granosissima | reverse complement strand
CCTTATAAAAAATGGAATAAGAGACCCGCTTTCAAAATCTTACGTAACGTGCAATACAAGATCCGCTTATTGAAGGAGGAACAATTTTCTGCTTTATGAAGGCAGAGATAAAAGATAACATACAATCAGCGAAAAGAAAATAACCCCTACAAATAAAAAAATTACGCAATCGAAAAACTTTCTACAAAAAGAACCAAAAATTGATTAGAAATCAGTAGTGCAATTGATTAATAAAATGTGCTTTCATTCCCCCAAATTTATGTTCGGCATTACGAACACGCAATCTTTAATCATTCAGTATTGAAAGTATGCTTGCACCGTTTATCAAATTAATACCAACAGGCCGCCTTTGTTTTATTTTTAATATTGCAGGCATAGGTCTTAAGACCTCTAGCAGCATTAAGCAAATCTAAGCCAAAATAAAAAAGAAGAATATTCTCAACGGTTTTCCGTAAATGAAGAGCTATATGTATAATAAGTTTAAGCAGCCCTACAGAAAATTTCTGTGTTAAATAACATCATTGATTGCTTTAATGTTCTACATTTGCTTGTTTTCGATTTCTATGTGTGTGTGATTGCCAGTTAGTGCTTTTTCCCGCAAAAACGTGACGTCACTTAACAAATATTTGAACGTCACAATGTAAAACGACGTCAGTTACACCGATTGACCAAAGGTCATTTGGACAAATTCATTCAAGAAATGGAATGTGTAATACGTCTATGAAGAGTATACTCCAGGATTTATAAGTAGCCTCGTTGTGTTGTTAAACCGGGGAGACAATTTTTTAAACATTCACGTCGTCATGAAAATATCCCATGGTGTCTATATCTACCCTTTGACCACAGTTGATACGCTAGTCCAGGGCTTGTGCTTCCTATCAGGTTTTATTGATTACAGTCATCACTCCGTAAGTTTTTCGGTCGCCATCATGTTTTGGTTGACCGGTACGAAATACCCATTTCACTAATATCAATAAATATCTTCCCACTTTCGTTAATACAAATCCGTTCCTGTACCGTTTGTGACTATACACCGGCTTTGTCTACTGACCCTTCCGGAGCACCTGAACTCACCCTAGTTTTGTAGGGTTCGTGTTACTCCAGCTTTAGTTTTCAGTGTAATGTTGTGTATTCTCTGTTTGTCTTTCGTTTTATTTTTTGGCCATGGTCTTGTCTGTTTTCCGACTAAACGATTTCTGTCTGCTCCATTGGCATCTTCGAATTCCCTTTAATCAAGTATAAATTATTCTTTATTTGTATATTTAGTTTTATACCAACTGGTTTAAAATTTCAGGGGATAAGGATACAAATTATCCAATAATCATGACAGCCAAATAAATGAAAAAAAAAACACACCCAACAGAATATTTTTACAGGAATGAAACTCTACATCGGGCGATATGAGAGTACTTTATAACTGACCTTCATGTTCTTTGAAACTTAAAACAACAAGCGGAAACCGTGTTAAGAAGGTTCATGGCAAATCTTAAATATGTCATACTTTGCAAGGGGTGTGAGTCAGAAACATAATAAGACAATATATGTACATCTTCAAATGCTTGTTTTTCAGACATAAATGCAGGAAAAGGGTGGTCTCTCTTGATTTTTTCTTGCTTTTATACGGCCATGTTCTGTCTTCAGAAGTCTTGAGGAATAGGCGATGAATAATATCAATTGACACTATTTAAAGACATATATTAGGTATCTTTGATATACATTTCTGCTATTTGAATAGGTATGATTAAATTTCCTAGGGATACAATGTTCATAGAATTTGGAGTGGAACAACATTTTAGCATAGGTTTCTTGAGCTTATGAGACGCCTAATATACAGTACAATTCAAATAAACTAAGTTTATAGCCTAAAATTAACTAATTAAATCGCTGCATTACACAAGGGATATAAACTGAAAAAATCTGAAATTTTAAAATTCAAGGATTTTAATGAATTTTTGGTATCAAAATAACTAAAATAAACAACATAGGGGTTATAAAATTTTATAAACTTCCATAATTTATTTAATTATATGCAAATAACGCATCAAAACTTCTTATAGACTTCAGTATAATAGTTGAAAGGCAAAAAAATCGAGTTTTTCGGAAATTTAGGTAGGTGTAGGGCTAGAATTTTTCTTATAACTTTTTTGTGAGTCAATAAAATTTAAAAAGAATGTTTGGAAAAGCTCATACATTTATCTTTTCAACTGCATCATATTGGTATTTTCATGTCATTAAATGTCCGTGAACTTTAAATTACTTGTGAAACGAAAATAAACAAAAAAAAATAAAAGCTACTAAATGGATTTTTTGAAATAATGAAATGAAAACTGGGGTTACTCCACAAAAAAGTTGATGTTTTTAAACGGATATATCCGGGGCAGTTGGAAAATCTGTCAAAAAACTTCAAAACACGGATGTTAACAAATTAATGCCAAGACTGTTCTTTCTAGATTTAAAAAAGACATTTGTTAATAACAATGTAACGTCGTGCTGAATTGCCTACCTGGCTGAGTTGCAAACTAGCTTCTCACATCAACGCTAAATTGTTAGTAACTTTAGTACCTTAGTACGTATTGTATAGCTTACAAGATATTACTGTCCAGCGATTTTACCATTTTAGAATCAATCAATATCAAACATGGTTATTTCACCTTTATGCAGTTCGGAGAAGGCATTTAATAAACATTAAAGTATCTACAATGCGTTCTAATTTTGAGTACTTGCTAAAATTTGTTGAATTCGGACTGTAACGTTAACTGATGTTTGATTGTTGACGCGAACTGTCATAAATTATAGATGATTCACCATTTTTACAGTTAAACTACTGTTGCCAGATTTTTCTTGAACGGAAAGCATCGCCATGTACCTTCGGTATTATAGTTATCTACGCATGTCGCCCGCTGGATAGTGTTTTAGTGGATGATAATGGCTAGCAAGGGGCTTGATCAATATCGAGACATATTTAGAAATGCAGGTAATTGTCAATTGGAAAATTCGAACTTTGTTTAGAGGTATTGGAGGGAAGCAAATCATGTAGATTGTGAGAATTGGTGCAAAAAAAATCATATTATAAATCTTCTTCTAAGTTATTTCATTTAAGAGATTATTAATGAAATTTAATTGATTGCACAAAATTGTGACCAAATACATAATAAAATTTTTCGGGTATTATTTTACTACTGACAAACAGATTTTAAGTCAGCGAGAGAATACAAATTGTAATTTTATTTTAATTGTTTAAGACTAAAAAGTTATTTCCATATTAAGTAAAACTTTATACCACTAACTTCTATTGACATGGCCTAAAAATGGAAGAGGCATTAGTGAAAAAAAATTTCACAATTCTTACCATGACCACCTTATAGGCAAACCTAAAGAGAAACAACAAGCCATTGAACACTTAATACTTCTAATGATCAATATGGTTTGTTTTTGATCTGCTTTCTGAGAAAAAAAGTTGAGTGATTGGGAGAGACTCAGCCTTTTCTAATGAAAACCTAGATGCCGCTGAATTTTATTGGCCGAGTGGGGCAAAAAAAAAAAAAAAATAATAATAATAAAATGGTTGTGGAATAAATAAAACTATTCCAAAATTTTTACAACCCGAAAAGGCAAATTATTAAAAGTTTTATTAATGTACAGATTATTTTGTCACATATGGAGCAGGAGCGGCTGACTCTTCCGGAGCACCTGAGCCCACGTTTTGATTTATTTAGATTATAATGTAGTGTTTGTGAACTTATAGTTGTCTTGTGAATTAAAAATTTGCATGTGCCCTCGTTTTGATATCTTTAAATTTCAATCAATTTTCAACATCTGCAAAGAAAACCAAAGGGTAAGACAAAAAATATTGACAGACAAACAATCTCGGGAATACGAACACAACGAAAAATAACACCAATACACAAAAAACAAAACAAACATACAACTATGAACAATGAGGACCCGATCCAAAAAACCAGGTTTGATAGTCTGGGGAAGGTAAGCCGTTACTGGCTCTTTAAAGACACCCGCGGCATTGTCCATTTTCCAATCCAGTTTTAGTCATTTTAGGGTAAAAGGGGGATTTTTTTAGGTTTCATGTAAACACTACCTCAAGGTGGTGAAAGCGAACAGTCTGTTACTTACCTCCCAGTCCTGGTCTTACTTCACTGTGATAGCCTTTTAGAAGTTCATTTAACAACAGCGTTACATTCTCCATTGGTGATATTGTTAAAGAATTCCTGTAATATCAAAGATCTACAAGTTCATGAATGGATCATAGATCTACAAGATCATGTATGGATTACAGATATTCAAGTTCATGAATGGATTAAAGATAGACAAGTTCATGAAAGGATTAAAGATCAACAAGTTCATGAATGGATTAAAGATATTCAAGTTCATGAATGGATCAAAGATTTACAAGTTCATGAATGGGTTAAAGATAAACAAGTTCGTGAATGTATTAAAGATATACAAGTTAATGAATGGATTAAAGATATACAAGTTCATGAATGGACTTAAACACATTCAAATCCAGTTTGAGAATGACCCAAGAAAAAGTTTAAACACTCAAGTTTACCAATATTAAATAAATATGTTGAATTTTAATATGCTAAAGGTATATTTCAATGAGTTATCTTTCATTAGTAGTATTTAAATCAAAACATAAAGAGTCAGAGATCCAAACATTGTGAGAGAAGAACTTAAATCCAAATAAGCCGAAAAAGGAAGACATAGTTGCCAAGTTAGACCATTACTAAGTGCAATACGTTTCGTATATATATTGCTTTGGAATTCAATCAAATGCAGCAAATAATAATAATAATTTGAAGAATGATGGTGAAAAGACCTAAAAAAAAAATAAAATTACAAGTATAAACACAAGATATTTAAATATGCAGTATTTATGGTTTATAACATCAATGACTCCACTTAGCGCAATATTCGGGGCAATCGACACTGCATTAATCTTTTGTTAAAGCCAAAGGCAAAAAGGTACAACCTGAAACATCCCACAACTCATGGCAGCTTCATATCAAAATTTACCGTATTTATTCAACATTAATAAATTTGTATTTTATTATATTTTACAGAGGGAATGCAAAAAAAAATTATTGCTTTTAAACTTATTCAAACAAAATTGACGCACAATAAAACGCATTTATATTGAATCACGTGCAAATTAATTTTTCATTAAATGCAAAGTCATAAAAAATGTCAATATTATATTGCAAATTTCATATCCAAAAATGTTAAGTTTCTCGATTATGTTTAAACTGAACCAAGATTCTGAAAACACTATTTCAATAAATTATACGAAGATTCTTACCTGACATAAAGGAACACCAACAAACAGCGCAGTTTCATTGTAAGCTTCTAAAAGGCGGCAAATAGAAATCAGAAAGTAATATTCCTTTAGTTGTTGCGCATAATGACGCTAGTTTACAGAAAGTTCAATTGTAAGTGTCGTCTTGAATGCATGAAATCGTTTCATCGATTAATTTGGCGGGAGATCTTTTCAAAGTCGGCTGCTGTAAATTTTATGCAATATTAGAATTATCAAGTGATGTCTAGATCAACAATCATTCAAAGTAAAGCCAAGTAGATTAGGTGATTTGATTGATAATAAAAAACCTCATAAATCGATGCTCGTACCCACTATGAATTTGACATTTGGCTAAATACACAACTCATGGAAACAGTTAATTTTCTCCAGATTGCTGATGGTTCTGGGCGAAACTCTTGTTTTTCTAGACATATTGACCAATATGTCAGATTTTGTAAAGAATGCTCATAAAATATGATAGCTTTGTGATAAGAAATGACAGTTTAGACAAAATTAGCACTTCCTTGAGAAATTCTGTGAACTGTTTATATGAATTTTTATATAATATAGAAACAATAAAATAATGGTTGTAATAACACCAAATAATAATGTGTCAAAACAATATTATTTGCTTATTCAAGTATGACATTCTCGTATGCAGTTATGTTTTATAGATGTCGGATCATAATCTTTATTACTTACGAGACAGTCAGTCTACAATATTTCTTTCCGTGGAACGAGTTAGTGATCTTTTCTTATTAACGTTAAAGAGAGTAAATGGCAAAATATGGAATTATAAAAGTATCATGAAAGTACCCTGGTTGAAGGTCTTGTATATATCTCTAGATTTGAAAATTTCACCTGGTTTTCTCTTGGTTTGAGTACAGTCTCTCCGGCATTCACCCCAATATCTTTTCATAGATTGGCTAGTGTGATGTTTATATTCTGTTAAAGTAAGCTGTGGACATCGGCTTTAAAGAATTCAATGGTCAATTAATAAAGCCCACCGAATATTACGGGGATAGTTTAGTTAGAATAATGTAGATTTGAAATACCTACAAATGGTGAAACGCACTATAACAAAACAAGCTAAATATGCACTGCACAAAAGCTTGACACAGGGTATAATAAAATTATTCTTAAAAATAACGTTCTTTTTTTAATTTCATAAACCCTAATATTGACATTTGCATTAAAATATTAATATGAAGCAAAAACCAATGCCCCTTTAATTTCTCGTTAATATTCATTTTTTTATTTGAAATACCTACAAAGGGTAAAACGCAATATAACAAAATAAAGCTAAAATATGCATAAAAGCTTGACATAGTGTATATTTAAGTTATTCTTAAAAAAGGGTTCTTTTTTATTTCATAAACCATAATATTGACATTTGCATTAAAACATTATTATGAAGCCTAAAGCAATGTCCCTTTAATTTCTCTTTAATATTCATTTTTTTTTATTTGAAATACCTACAAAGGGTAAAACGACTATAACAAAATAAAGATAAAATATACATTATTATGAAGCCAAAAGCAATGTCCCTTTAATTTCTCTTTAATATTCATTTTTTTATTTGAAATACCTACAAAGGGTAAAACGACTATAACAAAATAAAGATAAAATATGCACTGCACAAACGCTTGACAAAGTGAATAATTAAGTTATTCTTAAAAAAGATTTTTTTCCATAAACCCTAATAGTGACATTTGCATGAAACATGAAAATCAAGCAAAAACCAATGCCCCTTTAATTTCTCTTGTTTCCTAAACGCGAAAAGAATATCCAATTAAGGTAAATATTTTCTATAGCACTGGTAAATACCAGTCGTGAAATATTTGTACACGTGTTGACCCAAAAATGGATATTGGTTTCAATGACCCTCATCTGCACATTTTAAAAATAGGAAACAAAGAATATATCTAAAATATCTTTAAGTGAGATAACCTTTTCAACACAAACTAGTTTTGAATAAGACAAGATCTTTTATGATAATAAAATCAATAAAACCTTTCGTAGAATTTAAAAAGTATCTAAATTGTTACAATTTTTATGACTTTAACAGAAAAACGTCATCATATCTCCTTTTTTACATGTACCATGATTTAAAGTGTTGTATTATACACAGTTTAATATTAGCAAGAAACAAACGAAGCCCCCTTGAAAGAGCAAAACTTGCTCTTGGTTATAGGGTTAAAACCTTAAGAAATCGCGAGTACGGTTGAACAACCAGTTTTTTTAAATAAATTAAAAGCATCTCGTTATTAATGATGTTTTATCATTCCATGTCAATTGAATGTTTAGGATAAAAAGCTGAACATTGTAAACACGTTACTATTCCAAAAGTTGGCTTCCATTTACCTAGGTCTCATTACTAAAAAATGTTAATATGAAGGTTCGTTTTTTTACTGTTACCTTATGTTACCTGAAAAATGTATTGGTATGTATGCAGTATCACATCAATTAGGAAAAACACAATATAATAAATTTCCTAACATTTGCATTTACATGAACTATAATCAAACAAAAAGTTTAATTTAAGCCACCTGAATTCCAAAATCTCAATAATAGACTATATATAGAGTACTTAATATATTGGTATTTATAATGTCATGATTATCGTTAGCCAACAGTGGTTTTATTAGATTAGAGTTACAAAAAATTACCATCATAAAATATCAAACACTGTCTAACGATAATTTGTGCTTTTACGTACAGGCTCTATTTCAGTGAGCTTGAATCATAATAAATTTCCCATAATTGTTTAACATTAGTTAGAAATTGTATTGAGGTTTCTACTAGTAGAAGTACTATTTTTATTTCAGATTTATCATTGCATGTCGAATATTTTAATACATATACTAAAGAATTGTTTACAATTGCAGTTCTTATTTGGACTTCCGCACCAATGCTTTGCCCCTACCATACATATGAAAGTTAAATCCAGAAAAGCGCTTTGTACTCAGCGAATGTGTAAAGAATTACAAGGAATGGGTTGCAGTCTTCCAGGCATTTTTCATAAATATGTAACTTTTTGCACTACCTTATAAATCATATCAGAACCAAAATATTGAAAATATTGAAAAATGGAATAGGAAAATGTGATCTCCAATCAATGTAATGTTTAGACGTATTAACGATGGAGAAGGACAAAGAAACTCGGTATGATATAGGATCCTTTATATTACTAGTGGAGCAAGAGTTGCTTACCCTTCCGGAGCACCTAAACTCACCCTGGTTTTTGTAGGTTCGTGTTATTCCAGCTTTAGTTTTCAGTGTAGTGTCGTGTATTCTATGTTTGTCTTTCGTCTTATTTTGTTGGCCATGGTCTTGTCTGTCTACCGACTTCCCTATTTCTGTCTGCCCCTTTGGTATCTCCGAATTCCTTTTGTGTTAAGATGTTTTGGGTGTTGTTAGACTTTTGTTATCTATTACTTTGCGAAAAAGTTGAGCAACTATTGATCTGATATCTGTTTTCTAAAAATTGATAATTGTTGTTACCTGTTATTTAAAACATAAGCCTTGTTAGATGTTAACGGCAAATACTGTTAACCGTTTTTACACATTTCTTCTCGTTATATCTGTTAATTCACATTATTTATACCATTTTAGTTAATAAAATTAGTGATAGATAACCACCTCCTAGAGCATTGGAATAGGATATTCCTATGAAAGGAATCGGATACATAGTATAAAGCAACTAAGCATATTGTATGTTTTACTCCCCCTTTCCTAACTGTCTATCACCATATCATTGACACTGTAAACCTCGCACATGGCTATCTTTCAGACCTGACCGACACCATTTATTTCATTTCATATTTGTTTTTTAGATTTTTTTTGCAATGTATAAGTTGTCCCAAATTTATTATTCTGTTGTTGTTACTGCAAAACTATCTTTTATTTATCTATTTCTTTGATAATCTGATTAAGTCATATTATTATGATATTTTTTATTAAGGGCGACCGCGGTATATAAGAAAAAGGAAGTTCGGTTTCTTCGGGAAAATTTCCGCCGTGCACCGTGTTGGTAAAATGCCACGCTCTCAGCACATTAAAGATCCCCTTGCATCAGCTTGTAAAATAGAAAATTACCGATGTTGAATATATAGGGAGAATTTAGGTATGCTATATTTATGTTAGTCCGTTGTTAATGTACGTTTTATGAACTAAGTCTCTCACGTTTTGGTGATTTTCTCTTAATGGAAACACAAAATCTGAAACGAGAATTCAAAAAGAAATTTAACTATCCGAATAAAATATCCTAGGTGTCGGTGTTTGTCCTGTGCTGATGTGAAAATTGTTGATTTGTGAAAAATTAAAGTTCCGACAATCTGTACGTTTTTGCATTTCTGGTACCGCCAAGTTTATTTGACTGACATTACGAATAAATACTTGCCAACAGATATAAAACCTATCAAAACATTTTTCATTTTACAAAATTTACAAATAATGTGAGCAAAAATCGTTGTAAGGGAAAAAGACAAAATTTTCCAATTATCCAGATATGTGGAGAAAAACTAAAAACATGTATAAACAATTCGAATTATACAAAAGTTATCGGAATATTTATTATATTGCATTTTATACGGTTTGTACAGATTGCTTCCAGGGATTTTATTTCAAAATTGGTAAAAAGTGGGAGACTCAGTTCATGAAACTTGCATTAGCCAGATGATTAGGTTAAATTTCCAGCCTCAATTGGTATCCTGTGGCAAGAAAATGTCTCGGACTTACCCTAGGCCCAACTCGTTTATGATTTATTATGTGTATTATTGTCTCCCTATAACAGTATTGGCAAATATGTCTAAGAAGTGCACTACTCATTGCCAAGGACTATTATGTACTTTTTGTATGTAATTAGGAATACTACAGAAACAGAAATGTCTGATTCATACCTAGACGTAAACCTAGAAATTGACGGAAAGTGCGGCTTAAGAACAAAACTTTACGACAAGAGATTGGTGTCCCATTGTTAACTTTCTATTAGTGAAGCAGCATACCAGCAGCACCTGTATACAGAGTATATGATTCTTAGTTGATACACTACTCCAGTGCTTGGGCTTCCTATCAGGATTTTATTGATAGAGAGTTGCTGCTGACGGAGACGCTACTGAACCAAGGATTTCTCATGGAAAGATTGAAGTCATCAATCCGTAAATTTTTCGGCCGAGATCAAGAATTGCTTGACCGGTAAAAAATATTTATTTTTCAAATAAAAATATGTATCTTCCCACTACTCCTTCTTTATTTTTCAGTATAGTGTTTTGTATACCATGTAGGACTTTCCTAACATTTTGTTGACCGTAGTGTTGTCTGTCTATTGTCTTTACGATTCCTGTATGCACTTTAGTATCTGCCAATTATTTTCCTTTTATCTAAGATTCGTATTTCATTAAATATTGTGCCTTTATACATGTAATAGATCTCGGTGTCTAAACTAAACATATACTTGTCTGATACTATGTATGTAAACTTTATTAATGAATGTACATACTGTCTATTTAAAAAAACTCAAACTTAAATCTAGTTACTTTCCATCATTACAAGAGAACTCGTTATATCTGTATTATACAATTTTTTTTTCTTTATGTTCAAAGTCTAGTGATATATTTCTAAGCACTTTTCAAGATATATATTTGTGCATGTAGATGAAAAAATACCACCCACTGGGGCCACAATTATTTGTTTGTATAGATTTCAATTAAATTCAAAATCATTATATTCATTAATCAAATTATGGTGTAATGTAAGGTAATATTGTAGACTATACAGTTGCGGCGATTGAGGGGGTGTTCGTACCCCTAAAATGGAAAAAATATTAGAAAATTATAAAACTTTTTTTAACTTGGGTGAAAAAATGAAAAAAATAATTTCGCTTTGCTCGGCAACAATTTCCACAATTTACACCGCCCTAACTCAAAATCCATTCTATATTAACTACCGTCAAAAATGAAAGCTGTAGGCCAATGGTTACATAAAGGTTATTTCACGCTTCAGTTTTCAACTGAACTTTTTATACTTTTCGAATTCATTGGTTCTGTTATCTGTAAACAGTTTTTCTGTTATCTGTTTTGAGCAAATTAAATTGTTCACCTGTTAATGGACTCCCATTTCCTTCTAATTAAAGGTACGTAACAAAGTTGTCAACCTGAGTGAAAACTATAACTAAAGTCACAAGGCTAAGACTAAGAAGCTCAAAGCTGTGCATTGAAAACAAAAGCTGTAATTTTTAATAAGGTTTTGTCCGTCATCAATTTCCAGCAAAACATTTTCCCAAAAGACATTGCATTAAGTTATACGTTAATATATTTTGTAATGTTTTCTTGCCTAATACGAAAAAGAGCGTGTCATCCAAATACATCAGACGTCTACATTTTAAAATGGGCAATAAACAGCGAATGTCACTTCAGAGACGTAAATTATTTAGCGTTCGAAACACCTGAGTTAGCCCCCCCTGTTTTCAGCTTTCATGGCAAAGCCAGGTCGTTGTCAGTCCGTCCGTTAACTTTTACATTTTTACTTTTCCTTTGAAACCGCTAACGAAAATTGAACCGAATTTCACAGGAAGCAACTATTTTTTCCTTACCCCGTTTCCTCTTTCAATCCAGGTCGGACTACAAACATGGCTGCCACCGGGAATATCTTATTTGGATTGACTGATTTTAAATAAGTCTATCAAACTACAGTGCCAAATGGAGCTACACTTTACAAGAAGCATCTTTGTAAGGTCCTGTGCAAAGTTTTTCCCTTTCGTACCAATCGGGCTACAGATATTGCTGCCACGAACGATTCTTGTTTCAGTTATTTTTTTATTAAAAGTCTTTTACGCTGAAACTACAGGGCTAAATGGAACCAAACTTGAAGCATTTATAGAGTTACCCCGTTTTTTCCTGATCGGACTAAAACATGGCTGCCACGACCCATTTTTGTAAACTTCATTTTCTTAATCGATGGTATTAACTCCGTTGATTTGGTTGTGAATTTCTGCGAAAATCTTTTTCTACTTTATGAACAGTCTTGATTTTCTCATTTTTCGTTCAAAATATCTATTTTGGTTTATTTTCTGGTTCTATCAGTATTTTGTGTTAAAAATTGTAGGTTTTGCAGTTTATTGTCATTTGATATATGTTAAAACGGTTTTGTTGTTCATTCAAAATTTGACTAGGTCTTTGTACACCATTGTTAGTGTTTTAATACGTTAGCATCAGGCTCCAAGTGCGAAACAAGATAACCTAGTAAAAGTTAACACGGAAGCGAAGCGCAAATTTTACCCTATATTAGGAAGACGTATGGTTGCTGGAAGATCTAGAGCATTATTGTCAAGGGGGTAAAGAGTTAACATAGCAAATATGAAAACGTTGCCAGGAACAGAAATTTTAATAGATATTTAATAAAATATGCAATAAGTTACATCACGTTAATCACACGGGATTAAGCGTGATGCAACTAATTGCTGTTTTTATTAATTATTTGTGTTTACTATATGATAACAGCGAATCTAGGAAACTGTTGATTCGCCAGTCATGTTATATAACTTATGTATTTTTCATTATGGGAATTTCCAGACGGCAGTAACCTCCGACAGAAAAGCAAAATGGGAATAAGGTAATAACTGTTTTATCTGTATAATTTGTACCTCATTGAATTGATGTGTTTTGGGTACACGTAAATTTAAATAGTTTATTATTGTTGGACAATAAATTTAATAAAGAGGTTTTGATTCATGGGATGGACAATGAATGTTCATTTTTAAGTAAATTTTTAAAAAATAATTTTTTCTTGAACTGGCGAACTTGTTGTTTTGCACTTTTATAAATAGAAGATTTTTTTCTACATGATGTAAAATATACAATCATTTTCACCTTTTAATCTATTATTTAATTGCATTTTAATTATTGTTCTATCGCGTACTACATGACATGTTGTTTTTTCTATTTGCAAAATAAAAGTTTACCAATGGTGAATAATTAATGTGAATTAATATTATATATGCACATTTCAAGTTGTCACTTGTAATTAGTAGCATAAGAAGAATAAAGATAAGAAGTCCGAGATCCAAACATAGTACAAACAATTCGAAAAAAAAAAAAAAAAACACGAAATACACTGAAAACTAAGCCTAGAGTTATATGATCACTGAAAACTAAACCTAGAGTTATACGATCACTACAAAAACCGGATTTATAGTTCTTGCTCCACTAGTGACATCCATCGTGAAACTCAGTAGACGAATTCGATATATAGTCACAATCGGTATAGGAACTGGTTTGTTATCACGACAGCGGTAAGATATCTATTATCACTTTGTGCAATCGATATTTCGTATCGGTCAACCAAACCATGATGACAACCGAAAAATTTCCGGAGTGATGAATTAAAACTTTCCTCGAGAAACCCTTGGTTTAGTAGCTTTCTTGTTAGCAGCATCCCTTTATCAATGAAATCCTGATAGTGAGCACGCGCTCTGGAGTAGCGTTTCAACTGAGAAATGTACACTCCGTATGAAGGTGCAGCTGAAATGGTGCTAGACTTGAACGGAAAGTTTATAATTGGAAAATCATAATCATCTCTTTGTCGTTAAGTTTTGTTCTTAACCTGCCCTTACCGTCAATTTTTAGGTGTACGTCAAGGTATGAAACAGACCTTTCTGCTTCTGTAGTATCCTTGATTTCAAGTTCAAATGGATGGATGACCAGTCAACATAGTCACCATATTTCAACATCATTCAGTGAAAAATATCATCTACATGACGTGAAACCAAAAGATTGAGCCAACTTATTCTCTTTTCTCTGTAGAAAGCTCTGTATTAAGTCAGCTTCATACGAATAAAGAAATAATCCGGCGAGAAGGGATGCTTAGTTAATTCACATTGGAATGCAACATTACAAAATTATGTTGTCAATCAAAAATTCTAGCATTATGCAAATGCAGCTTCAGAGTAAGTTTTATTAGAATCAGACTGGTTAATAACAAAATAAGGTCCCTTCCTACAACCAAATATCTGTACCTGCTTTTGTCATTTTTATTAACAAAAGAAAGGTGTACTAAAACTTTAATTTTTCTTTGAGTTTTGGATGGGGGAATAGTGGTAAATAGGTTTCAAAAATCAAATATTTTGAGGCTACAAAAAGGTGAAAGGACCTTGAATTTTGACATTCTAACAGATCTTTGGAATTTCAAAGAATTCTCATTAGATTAATGCCACCTCTAGAATGGTATGTTTCACAGTAACTCTTGAGCACGTATTTTACTGCTGATAAAATAACTTTCAGTACCTTGGAAAGATTGTTTGTGGTGCATTTGACCCTTCAACGGAACTTTTGTTTGTAAGGACACTTATTTAGCATTGGAATACAGTAAAGTGAAGGAAGATCAAATTCTTCCTGTTTGGTTGAAATTCAAAATGTTTGACAAATCTCACAACTGGGCTTGTAAATACTCCGGGGACATCCATTCCAGGAGCAGAGGTATCGATCCAATGATTTCAAAATACAAGTTTTACAAACCTTTCAATGGCCTAATTCTATGGTCGCTATCACGAATTGGTTGGTCCATATGGTAAAAGTGTATCTCAACTAGTTATGGACCTGTTACCGGTAAAACAACATTAAGTCGACCTCTTCTTGGATTGACGTTAACCCGGATTAGAGTTTAAGATTTCCAATTTTAAGGGATGCTTGTCCTTCTAGACACCGGGTCCCATTCCATTGTTTCTATAGGAGTTCGTGCGATTCCTTCGGGATTTGACGGAAATTGACACTCCTGATTTCACACCGATTTTGACATTCATTAAAGTTTCCAAGACTGGTGTGGCGTTTAGTTTGTTCCAAATTTGACATGTCTCTTTGGACTATTCGTTTTCGGTCTCCCATATGTGTTTTCTACACTGGACTTTCAACTTGAAGACATACTGATGAAGCCCTTGCTCTTTTTTGAGTCATGGAAACATCGAACAATTTACCAAAAACTTCCAACAAAGACTTGTACAAAAAAAGACATAAAAGAACATTTAATTTTAATGTCACTCTCCGAGATAAAATTTATTCCAGCAAAACAAAAAAGGAAAAACTTTCCTTTAAGGCTTTGTAAAAATATGAAAAAAAAAATTAATGAAGATAAAAAAAAAGAAATGTGAAAGATAAAAATAGAATGAAAAACTTTAAATAATAGAATAAAAATGGCGTACGATCATGTAGTATTTCTGCAATGAGAACTATCGGCCAGTTATCTACCTTGGACCAATGTACCAAAGGAATATAGTGATTAAACATATAAAATATTCAATTAAATTTTTGGAGCTATATTTATTATCTTGAACTACAACACGGACGGATACGGATATTTGTTATATTTTGAAATTTTTTGACAAGATCGACGACCATACAGAAACATTAAAATAGAACATGTAGAAGGATACATAAAATTAATGTCCCCGTGTATCATTTTATATATACTAGTCAAAAAAAGAAACGTTACGTCCCTATGTATTTTCAATAGACTTTCAACTTTCAATGACTGT
>JAULBM010289781.1:0-15837 GCA_032357055.1 Geukensia granosissima | reverse complement strand
AACACCCTTCAGTACCCTGTACACCCTTCGGCTTCGCCTCAGGGCGTACTTGGGCACTTCAGGGTGTTAAAATCTCCGTATCTACGGATATAAACGTAGATAACTGATAATATAATGAGTAATACACAAATTATATTTCGCAAGGTACGAAAACAGAAAGTCATAATATCCCCGTTGAAAATCTGGCACACTATATCTACAAAGAGAAAATGTAAATATGAAATAAACAAGTTTGATATTGATCAGTCATTAACAAACCAATATACACCCGTCGAGTTTAAGTAACTGGTGTGGAAACTTCGACAAATGAAAGAGCGCGAAAATTTCTTTAAATACATGTAAGACGATTTACTCAACAAATCCGAGAATATGCGGATGAAAAAGAAAAACGTTAAGAAAAATATATAAATTTTGTTTCGAAAAGAAATTACTATAAGTAGAGAAGGTGTATACAAAATCATTAAAAACATCAACCCAAACAAAGCTACAGGACCTGACACCATTGCAGGTAGATGATTAAAAGAAAACATAGATATATGCACTGACATTGAAACCCTTATTTTAACAAGATCATTTGAAACAGGCACAGTACCATCTGACTGGAACCATGCAAACGTTACACCAGTCTTCAAAAAGGGAGACAAACACAACCTTGGATCTCTTTAACATGCATTGCCTGTAAGTTACTATAGAGCACATTCTTGCTAGTAAAATGATGAAACACATTGAGAAAAACAACTTACTATACGAGCCACAACATGGTTTCAGAGCTAAAAGATCATGCGAATCATAAGTCTTATCATTAATACATGAATTAACACAAAACAATGACAAAAATATACAAACAGACCTCGTAATATAATGGGTTTCGCAAAAGCTTTCGACAAGGTTCCACACAAAACACTACTTTACAAAATGAAATTTTACGAAATATCAGACCAGGTTACAAATTGGTTAGAATATTTCCTCTTAAACAGAACTCAAACAGTGCTTGTAGTCATCAAAAATTTCAGTTACATCAGGTGTCCCCCAGGGGACGGTGCTGGACCCTATTCTATTTCTTATTTATATAAACGACCTTTAGTTTTCAGTGTAGTGTTGTGTGTTCCATGCTTGTCTTTCGTTTCATTTTGTTGGCCATGGTCTTGTCTGTCTTCCGACTTGACGATTTCTGTCTGCCCCTTTGTTATCTTCCAATGCCTTTTCCTCAAACTTCTGTAATTTGTTTTTTAACCAGCAACAGAACTTAACCAATATTCTTATTTCTAATAATTATAATAAGGTAATCTTTGAGATTTTATGTATAACTCATTTCCGTTATTTATTTAAACACATTTGCTCTTCATAAATTACAGTGGGCAATATTAGATCGACAAAATTCATTTCTTTTGATGTAATAAGTGCGTGTAATATTCTTTTGTATTTCCACCAAATCTTTTGTTTCAATAGTCCTCTTTTTGTTCATAACTTTAATAAATATCACCATGCCTATGTGACAGTAGAAGTTGACATAAATTTTAATTATTTACTTTTCTGTTGAGTATTTGGACAGTAAATTTAACTTTGTTGTACAAGTGCTTTTTTATTTTGTTCGTTTACTTTTTCACTTATCAAATAATCATTTATAATCCCCTTTTTACAATATTTTTACCTATTGTTAGATTAAATTCCCCTTACAAAACCAGCTAAGTCACAACCAGTATAGGAACGGATTTGTATTCATGACATTTGGAAGATATCCATTGTTATTTGTGAAATGGATATTTCGTACCATTTAACCAAATCATGATAGCGACCCAAAAACTTCCGGAGTGATGACTCTAATCTCTCCCCAAGAAACCCTTCGCTCAGTAGTTTTTTTGTCAGCTGCAACACTCTGTCAAGAAAACCTTATAGGAAGCACAAGCCCTGGAGTAGCGTATCAATTGAAAAATATACACTCCGTATGCAGGTGCGGCTGGAATGTTGCTAGACATGAACGGAAAGTTTACTATCTGAAAATCAAAGTCATCTCTCTTGTCGTAAAGTTTTGTTTTTAACCCGCCCTTTCTGTCAATTTCTAGGTGTATGTCTAGGTGAGAAGTAGAAATTTCTGTTTCTGAAGTATCTTTCATTTCAAGTTCAATGGGATAGATGAAGTAAAAATAGTCACCAAATATAGAGTTATTCAGTGAAAAGACATCATCTATATAGCGGAACGTGAAAACAAAAGATTGAGCCAACTTTTTCTTTTTCTGTGTAGAAGGCTCTGTATGAAGTCAGCTCATAGAATATAAAAATAGGAGATGTGGCATTATTGTGCACGAGACAGCCACCCACGAAGTGCCAGTAGAATTTCAACTTTTACAGGCCCAATTATGGCCTTCAACAATGAACAAGAGTCCATAACATAACGGAAGCTGTAAAAGGCCCCGAAATACAAATTGTGAAACTATACATAAAACACGACAATGACCTAATATAAAGCAAAAAAGGCGAACGTTTAACAATAAATGACTTACAAAACAACAACAACCACTGTGCTACAGGTTCCTGGCTTGGGACAGGCACATTACTATATGGCGGGGTTAAACCGGTGGGTGAGCGCTCACCCCCCCCCCTTAACGTGGGACAGTGGTGTGACAAAACAACAATAAATAACACAATATAAAAATCGGTTGAAATGAATTTAACACTTGAGATCGATACTGGTAACCAATTGCAAACAATACAAGATACAACAAAAGTATCGACCTCAAAAATGTACTCGCAGTTGCTGTCTGCTACCAAATGCAACCGATAAGAAAACCGAGTTTTCTCTCATAACGGTGTCAATTTAAACACGTCCAATTGTGTGTAGTGTTTGAATATCATAAGAAGTCAAAGAAAACATGGGTTGTGCAAATGCCAATATAAAATATATATAAACAGTAAGTAGAAATGTTATAAAAAGTATAAACTCATTAGTTCCGTATTAAGCTATTAACAAGAAAGTCAATATTAGTTCCAATAAAAACCATATTTAAAGAATTTATAATAATGCCGTGACGATAACCTTTCCGGATAAAGTTATTAAGATGAATTTCAAGACCAAGACCATGTGGATTTTGTTTAAATTTCTTAGCTTTATTTACCACGTTTCCGTAAAAAGTAGGATGTGGATTTTGTTCAAATTTCGAGCTTTATTTACCACGTTTCTGTAAAAAGTAGGATGTGATATCCCATGTTTTATAAGATGATTACAAGAACATCCGAATTTTGATACCAAATCTTTATATTTATGTGAATGCTTTAATCAGTTTGTTGTAACGAAATCATTGACTGAATAATTTTTGCGTTCATTAAAGTCATTTAAAACATATTTTAAGAACTTTACGCGGCTTAAAATTTTGGCGCTGCTTATGTATTTCGTAGATATAGATGTTTCGCTGGTATGAATTTTCGCGATAAAATTATGTCCGCGAAGATAGCGAAAATTAAATTACTGCGAATATTGCTACTTTTACAGTATCTCATGTGCCTGTCCCAAGTCAGGAGTTGTGGTCATAGATTTGTCTTTGTGTGTTAATGTTTTGTTACATGTCCTTTTTCGATTATATTCAGGTACGAGCAGTATTATTTTACGCATACACTATTATAAGGGCTGATTTAGATCCTTTCGCAAGATTGTTGAAGACGTTGTGGAGACCTCTATATTTGTAAACCTCTCTGATTTCTCGTAGTCAGAGTGCATTTTCTCTGACATTTACCCCATATCATTTGATTTCCATATAAATGTTATTATATATTATACTTGGGAATAAATATTTTTAAAAATATTTGTCTTAAAAGACATGTTAGTCTAATAAACAGAAATTGCTCAAAATAGTAGATTTCCGGCTATATCACAATACATGTATCTCGTAACAGATTCAAGAAACAAAAATATTTAAATATAATTTGTAGAATATCAAAATCCATCACAAGATATGAAATGCCCATATCTTCCTACTTTATAATATGCTATTGAAACTGTTAAAGATGAGCAAAATCGAAAACTTAATAATAAAAAACGATTTTTGTTGACCATTTTAAACATTAAGTGTGCGAGCATCAGGTAAAAATAATTGTGTTCTGTAGCATGGTTGTCCGGACTGAGTTCATCTAGCAAGCTGCTTAAAGCCCCAAAATAAATATGATGGTATTCAAATGTTATAACTTTACTCCAAAGAATTAAAAAGGTAAAACAAGTTATATTTATATAAAAGCAACAAAATAAACTGGATTTTAGGTTCCTGGCTTGGGACAGGCACATAAAGTATGTGGCGAGGTTAATCATATTTATTAGTACTCAACCCTCTCCCTAACCTTGGGCAGCGGTGTGACAAAAAAAAACATAAAAAACCAACTGCAAAAGATTGAACTTTAGAGTCGATACAAAATAAGGAGACAACAAGATGTACCGATCTCGAAAAACTATTCGCTGTTTCAGATAGTTTATCAAAGGTGTGTTGTTTTCTCTAAAACATCAAGATTTTTTTAAACCCTCAAAATAGTTTTTCTAAAAAAGGAGATGAAGCATAATTGTCCATGTGAAAGCCGTCCACCAAATGACAGTCGAAATTAAACTTCTATAGGTCCCACTACGGTCTACAATAATAAACCATAGTGTATACCATAAAGGAAGCTTGCAAAGACCCCTAAATTACAAAATGTGAAAGTATTCATAAAACACGACACTCGACCTCATCTATTAAGAAAATGGTGAACAAATAAGAATGAAGAATCGAAATCCGAAATTCTCAATGTTATCCATACGATTTATTGCAGTACCTTTATGGTCAAAAATTACATTGGGCACTATTCAAAAGGACAGAAATTTTAGTTGTTACACATTTACTGGACGCTGGGATAAAAGGGTATTTAAAAGGTTTTCTATGTCATTTAGGTAAACAATAAAAAGAATTCAAAGATACCAAAGGGGCAATAAATGATTGAGACTAAAAATGTCTATCAGGGCTTTAATTTCCACTGTACAAGTCATGTGAATCTCTGCTCAAGTGCATGACTTGAAAAATAGAATTTATCTTTTTCTTCAGTACTTCCATGTACTATTTACGCCACACTACCATGACACTGTTGGTTGCTTTGTCTGCTGGTACAAATATGAACCGGGGACCAATATTAGAAGTTTACTTTGAATTAGGTTACTTTGAATAAGTACTTGATTCTTAATTACTTTCAATGTTAGATATACGAATATCTACAATAGTTTTGAATAATTGAGAAAAGAATCAACAATTTTGTATACGCCTTTAATTTTCAGGAAGATCGAGTATAAATTAGTTTATTTATTAAAATATCAATGCGTTAATGCGAAATATGAAGTTGATAGTTCTGAGCAATTTATTGCAAAAAACCCCTAAGAATCGAAATCCGAAATTTTCAAAGCTTGTGCCTATAATGGTGATGTAGTTCACCCTGTGACGTAACAATCACGGTGTATGTTAATGAGTGAAAATGAAAATTAATGAGTCTTTTTGGCATAAAATTGTTTGCCAAAGACTTAGAAAAGTTATGTTTTTCATTTTTGTAATCAGCAAGATTTTTGGGACCAAACACATACTGTAATTTCATGTAAGAACAATCCAAGATGATTAAGTAAGCATTGGGCATAAATTGTTGTACTTATACAGAAAAAGACAAGCAACTGTATTTTATTTAAAATAACGAAACACTTTTTCTATTGCTTAGTATTGAAAAGATTAAACATTGTCATTTTGAAAATATTTATACACTTTATTTTGCGTCATAAGGCAATTTTCAATATTAAACTTTTTTTAAAATTTAGAGTTTTTGTCATTTTCACACTCCTGGTTATTCCAAAGGATCATTTGAGCTATTGTCAACTTGTGTTGGTTTACATGTATTTAGGGAGATATTCTTTTCAGGGAAAATTCCACACGTTTATCACATGCAAATATTCAGAAGCCACGATATATAAGGGCCGAAACTAGGAAGATCCGTCCGTCTTTATGAAATTCTACTTACATTCATCGATCAAATTAAATAAACAGTTCATGAAGAAATGAACTCCGATAAGCCAAATAAAAAGATAATTATCAGGGAGTTTTACAATTGCAATTTTTGAAAGATATAAACTGTATCTTTCCCACATTCATTCTAGTACTAGAAAAATATGAGAGTGGAATCGGAATAGGAGCGATAGAAAGCTTATAAGGGGGTCCATTACCAAAGATGATTGATTGAAAGTTGCTTAACGTCCACCGGCAAATATTTCATTCATATTCAGAACGACAACATATATTTGAATGATATTGATGATGATGATGAATAAACCCTGGTTTGTACTAGACCGACAATAATAAGGAACTTTATAGGAATTGTCGTTAAAATCTTCTGGTTGGAATTTTCCGAGCCAACCAGAACCATGCAAAATTATCTGTAATGGTCCTGTACCAATCTGCCATCTTGAATTAATGCAGACAAACAAAGACAGCTACCATTATAGGGGAAATAATTAAGTTCTAATGGAAATAAGCCGTCACAGCCTAAATTAGTGACCATGGGTAAATCATTGTTAAATTTTTGAAAGATTTTCTCGTCTAAAAATTCAAGTATAAAGGTACTTCATTTTTTTTTGCAAAAATTTTATCCGACATCCACCTGACGCACCAAAATGTCTGACATGCTAAAAATTCTTTAATTTATCCACATGTCAAAGCATCTAACCCATCATAGGTTTTACAAAAGTTATATATAGTACAAGAAGGAAGTGATATTTTCTTTTGGTCAATTTATTTGCGCTTTTAAAAATACAGGGCCAAATACATGACATATCACGTTAATGCTTGACATTCTTTTGAACTGGGGTCCCTTCTGCATTAAGGGAATATTAAAATTTCATAAAATACTTGTAGAATGGTGTTCAAACGGCACCTGTGCATAAATAATAAGATATCAATTCTATATAAAAGTCAAGCTAAAAGTTCTCAAATAAAGTAAATATGGTATGGACATTTTTATAATGAAGTAATGCAATCAAACCACTTAAGACATGGATATTCTATTTTAGGTTTGTCATTGGAAAATGGTCAATATGGCTTTGTTCTTGGAGTCAAAGCCTCTGATCTTTTTGTTTTCTTTTTATCTTTTGGTTTGTTTCGAATTTGTCATCTTTTTGGACTATGCGCAATTGATCTCTCATACGGGTATTCTACACTGAAAATGGAACAGCAAAGTTATCCATATCATTTTATCACAAAAACAAAGTCGACAGACAACTACGTTTTGATAAGTTTTCTACGCACAGACACTTACTACTGGATCCTAAAAATTACTTTATGCAAAGTTCTAAATAAAAAAATAAGGTTATGATTAGTCTAGTGACTCATTAACGGTGCTCCACCCGAAATAATGAGCGCAGACTCTATATATATTTACTGTTAATCTTATTTGCACTTTTATTGATGATTTTATTAATTTTATGTGTTAGAAAGTGTGAAAAATGCCAACATGAAACGACTGATATCAATCATATTTGAAAATTAAACAGTAAATGACAGTTATTGCGACACAGTGTTTAGTTAGCCTAGGTTACACGTGTTAATTCCAGTTGGAGGTAATACAACATTTTCTGTTTCATTACACCACAACTACAAAATATTTAAGGGAGAGCAAAAGCATATGTTGAAGAAGGTTTTTTTATTAAAATTAAACAATGGGCTAAATGTCAAAGAGGATGCACCTCTAGAACTAGACAAACAGAGGGAAATTACAAACTAGAGGTCATCATAAGCCCTTCAACATAGGTGGAATACCACTTCTTGTAAAAAGCTCTCAATCGTCCTCGCCCCTAAAAATCGTGAATATGATAAATAATACTGCTCTTAAAGAAATATTTTCAAAAATGTATATGCAACAAAACATAAAACACAAAGACAAACATATGACCACAATTCCTGACTAAGGACAGGCACATGAGCCATGTGATGAGGTTTAATTAGTTAAGTTGCTACCAACACTTCTCCAAGGATTTGTCAAAGGAAAAAATAAAAAAACAGTAACACATGAACTGTAAAATTCAAAAAGAATGTCACCCAATTCGACAAGAGAATACCTTACTTACAATAGAAATACTTAACAAAAATGCAGGCAAAAAGAAGATACCTCTCTAATGAATGTTCGCAGTTACTGAAAGCAAGCTCTTTTTGAGATTCCTGGTGAAAAGACATCAAGCCTCTCAACACGAGATGTCATCAAACACAGCATGTCTGACGAATTAATATTGTGAAAAAAAGACATGACGGATGCAAATGCAAAGGAGTAGGTATTCAGCCACAATTTTGCCAAAATTTTGGAACACAATAAGTAGTTGTGAAAATGCTGTTAAATAATAGTATTTTAATAATTCATTACTTTTTCTTGTTACTTTTTGTGATTTCGACAAAATGAAAGGGTTTATTTGATTATTTTGGCAAAAAAATTAACATTTTCGGTAAAAATACTAAATTTTTTTAAGTGTTTTTTTTTTAAAATAGATATGATCGCACAAAAACATCACGGAGATATTTCAACCAAACATTTGTACTTGATAGATCTTCCAGTGTGCAAAGTTTTGTTGTGATGTTTTTGTGCGATCTTTATCAAAATCGACAAAATAGTATCAAATACTGCATCAAATTAATAAATATCTTGGTATTTTCACATTTAAAGCATTTTTTATGTGTCATGTGACCATTGTAGAACTTATTAAACTAAAAATTATGTTGGATTTTCTTATTATAGGCATTATTCTATACAAAAAATAAAAAATAATAGATATTAGCCAATTTACATTTTTTTAGCCAAATTCTTGGGCCAAAAATGGGCCTTAACGACCCTCGTCTTTTATTTACATTTGTGTAAGGAAGCGATAAGTTTTTTTTATATCTGTAACAACAAAACTAGTTTTAATATTTTCCCTACATCGTCGAATCTTTACCCTTTGTGAATAAGTTTAACGGAACAACGAGACTCAGTGGATTACTTTTTAATTTTAATGCTTTATATGTAATGTTTCTGTGGTATCCCTAGCCCATGTCGGATCAAAATTCTTCATTTGCAGGCTGCAGTATTTTTGTATTAAATCTTTGTAACGGTTATGAAATGTTGTGAACTCAGGTTTTCCGGAAGTGTAGGTACAGTCAAACCTGCTTTTAAAGGTCACCAATGGGAAGATACAAAAATGGCTGCTATAGACAGGGGCTGTTTATTCAAGGTTTTATTTGACTGAAATATTCAGCTAAGGGAAATTAAAATGTGACTGTTAAAACAAGGTTTTTGCTTAATCAAGGTGACCACATCAGCAGGTTTGACTGTAATTACATTGCTATTGCTTCTTTATGTTAAAATCCAATTATTCCACAAATTAATGGTATAAGAAAATATATTAAATAAATTGAACAATTCTTAATATAAGGGACTAATTCAGATGATAACTCAATGACCTTAGAAAGACGATACATTGATAGTTCGCACGACATATCACTAATATATCTGATAGATAAAACGACCTTGTGATTTATATAAATAAACAAACATTAAAATGATGACAATCAGATTGCTTTGTGTTGTAAACTGTTTATTTTGTAAGTTTTTATTTAATTAAACTTCAAATAACTATTTTTTCCGATTAAACATTTAATTACTTAATTTAATATTATTTACAACCTAATTTGCCAAAAGTGTTGTTGTTTAAAGATTAATTTATTCATGCTTAATACCCAGCGGCAATATTTTTCAGTCACAATCAGAACAAACAATGAAACATTTTAGGGGCCGATTAGATGTTTGGCTACCACATAATGCCATATTGTGACAGCATGCATGTTTAGGTGTGACATAATCACTAAAATGCCACTAGCTTTATCGTGGCTCAGTTGGCCGCTATGTCACAAAGGGACGGTAAATTTTGATCTAATAACTGACAAACTTTTGGATTGTTTATTACGAATTTTTGCAAGGGGATCTTTTCCCTAATAAGACCGTGGTATTCTCCCAAACGGGCATGTTATAAATTTCCCCATCTGAGAAATTAGTAGATCCGCCAAACCAACTGACGTACTTTAAGGAGTGTTTTTCCTGCCGGTAAAAAAAAATTTAAAAAAATTTTCTTAACGTCAGCTAGCTCTTGGGATTGTCGCTTATTCTAGATCCTCCTAACCAAAGTGCACCCTTTAGCAAGGGATCTACCTGCAGGCGAAGATAAAAGGTAGATTTCTATACTTTGGCCTCCCTCTGGTGTTGCTTTAGGTGAACAAAATTGGTGTTTCAAGATTTTCTCTGCATAGTTAAAACTGCAACACGATATCGATATCGCACTTAAAAATAAGTGATATTTCCGGTAAAAGGGACTTCCGGAATTCTCTAAGACAAAGCATTTTGGAAGATAAACACTTTCATGTTATTCGATCTGACCATAGTCTCGGGATCCTTCCAATATCTGAAAGAGTTTTATCCCATATGAAAAAGTATTTAAATATAGCCGTAATGGGAAAATATTTGACTTTTTGTGTTTTTCAGAAAAAAAATGTACGTTTGCCCTACGAAACAAATCTAAGCCTCTGGATATACGTATTTGAAGCAATGTATAATTCAGGTTTTGGATAGCGACTGTCTCAGTTTACATGTAACTTTATAAAAAGTCCTAATTTTTCCGCTCTAAAGCTTTATTGCAATGACTTTTTTAAATGGGAGATAATTTGACGTTGTTCTGTTTTAGTATGCTTTTCGAATGTGTGTGGGACATATGTTAAATATCTACCAAAGCAAACGAGAGAAAATGGATCGTAAGTATTCATTTTTGATTTCCTATGTCAGCGGATATAGAAACACTCTAGCAAGGTGAAATACCGAAAAAACCGTTACTAAAAGTTTCAAACACCGGAAGATACATCACCGGAAGTACCCGTGTAGTACCCACAGTAGTGCACAAGGCTGCATCAAGATTCTGCGAGTTTTATCAAATTTTCCATCGTTAATCGAATCTTTAGAAATTTTTGTAAGTTTCCATGACTCGTTTGAGTTTATATGTAGAGTTTTGAGTGGCGGTTCCAGAATTTTAAGGGTTGGAGTGGACGATCGACATCCTGAAATTAAAATAGTAAAAACCCGTTATTCTTTAGAATAATGAGAAAACGTCAAAAAATTCCGTCTAGAACGGCTCGCCTTTTTAATTTTATATCCTCTAATTCAAAATCCTGGACCTGGCCTCTGGTTAAGGATAGAGTTCGTTTTTATTGATAAACGTGGACATATACGAGCCTTATCTCAAGTCAATTAAATACAAAATTTCCAATGTTAAACAAATATGGAAAATTCAGTTTTGCTATATGTACATTTCAAGGAGTAACCTCTCATCAACAGCATTAGAACCGAAACATAGGAAGTCATATATCCAAATATAGCAAAACAAGCACTGAAATCCAAACAAATCGAAATGGGATGCTAAATCCGACGGCAGGGACAACTACTTAGTGCGTTACTTTTTGAGGCCTTTCCGTATTTCAGTGTTTTAGATTTTTATCACTGTGAAACATGGTTTGATAAATTTCAAATCAGACAAGTCTGACAACTAAGACATGATAATAACATATGTCATCTTATCTTATAATGTTCTTCGGTATTTTGGTCTAATTATTAGAGTCGATGTTCGAAAGACTGTAAATATTTGATATCATATTAACTTTTCTACCCACTGAAGTCAAACATGCCACAAAACTGTTGCATTTCACATATAACCATCATTTATCGCATGATTTTTCGCACAATATAACACAATCATGCCAAACGGCCGAATTTATATTTTACAATCGTCTATGAGAAACCATTAAAATCGTGTAGATCCACTGGATTACAATATCCTGGCTTGGGAGAGGCACATTAAATATGTGACCGGGTAAAACATGTTGATGAATACTCTATTCTATCCCTAACCTCCGACATTTGTGTAACAAATCGGCATTAAACAAACTTTAAACCCTAACTGCGTAAGATTTTACTCTTGAAGGAAATACCTAGTACGGAAACAATAACAAATAAAACCAGAGGTACTGTTGTACCGACATCGACAAAGTACTCATTGTTTGTGACAGCTAGTATAAAATCCAAATAGTGTGTAAGTATATCCTGAAAAGTTTTTACATGTTCAATGATATGAACCAATATGCGGATTTTTTACAGATCACCTTAGATAACCATCAGGTATTAAATAAAGATCACTAATAATGTATGGTAAACATACATAATGTTCGTCTGCTCAAATCTTTTCAAGGACACCTCTCTTCGGCTTCCAAGATGTGATGACACATTTAGCCACAGGTTACAAAGTCTCTTTCTACATTTCGGATACAGATTGTAACGATCCATCTGCTCTTCCTGGAGAATTCCACGAACCGTTTGGTGGCACTGTAGATTTCTATTTCCAATATACTGAGAACCAAATACTGACGGCACAGTTTACACTGACTAAATTTGAAAGAAATTCAACAGGTATACATGTTACCGTGCACAAGAAAAAGTATCTGTATTCTATAGCAAGATGTGTTATCTTTCACTGAAATGTTAAAAATACAATAACTGTTCTAACGTTTAACTCTTACTTGGGTTTTGAGAATGGGAGGAATACTCACTAAACTAACCAGCTTTACATATTGTATCTCTGTTGCAAACCAATTTTTCCTGCGGTTTTCTTTGCAGTAAATAGTTGATTCTTTACAAAATCAATTTTATCAAAATTATAGCTGAGCAATATTAAGACAGGGACAGTTTTGAAGAAAACTAAAACAACAGTTAAAATTAACAATCTACAAAATTAACTCGGCTAAGTAAGAAGTATTGATATAGGGTTCCATCTATCAGGCTTTGCTAATAGTGGTGGCCACTTTAGTATACTCTGAAAATACCTAGTCTTCATATCACTAACAAAGTCTGATATTTGGATAGCTGATTAAACTTGTCGTGTTTGGTACCTTGGATGATATTACTTTCATAATCCTACGTTGAAAACCGGAACGGAAACTATCTTATCTTCGCGACATTCTAATAATGTTAAGCAAACAAAGTTGTTATCTGTCTGATGAGTAGACCGGTTACTGTAGAGTGAAAACTTTTTATGGTTCCTATATGCAGCCTATATTAAAGGTCAAAAACGGCTGGAAACCCCTGGAGAGACTGATACGTTTGGGTTTGTCGAGTACAAAAAGAATTTATGTTATTAGGGGCGGATCCAAGGAGCACAGGGGTGACCGGGCCCTCCATTGAAACGCAAAAATGAGAAAAATGAAAAAGTAATAGTGAGATTTTGGTCTTAATCGAGAAAAATTATTAATCAAGAGGCCCACAAAAAGGACCCCATCACAAAGTCAGGATCCGCCTTTGGTTATTGGCAGTGTTACCATAATTATAAAATAGAAAATAGAAAATATAGTTACTTTTTAGCTTTATTATAGGTGGACTGGTAACCATTTTGAGACAAGCATTCATAACAGAGCAGGATGAAGCCTATTGGATGGTATCAGTTCTTACACCCGATAAATCAAGAGTTATTTCCTCGTGGTCATTTACGTGTCCGTTTGGAAATGGTACTAAATTGTAAGTCTACTATGCTTTATCTGCTGGTATATCGCCTGAACAATAACAAAGTGATCTCCTCCGATGTGTCATTGTTAGCGTGCTCACCTCTGGTAACGAAAGTCATAATTAAATCCAAGGCCGAGTCAAACGAAAGACGTTGAAATTAATATTTGTTGCTTCCACGACTACGTTAAGCACGCAGTATTTGGGAATAAGAGCAGGGATTGGTCTTCCCAGTGTTAACATAATGTGTCTTGGTTAACCGCATGCCTATTTGCGAACTATTGCTTTCATCAGCGAGCACGTTACAAATGCGATCTAGTACATATCAAGTCTCATTCTTTATCATTCATTTACATGCTCTCGTCCTGAAAATGTATCCAATATTAGCAGCTTGACGTAGAGCAACATTCAATTAATCTATGTAAACAGCTACATGTGTGAATATTAAATACATGCAATTCTTAATAAGTTTTATAAACAGTTGAAAAAATATGAGGCTTTAGGTACACAAATTCGCGAACGTGTATCCTTTCGGTGCACCTCTTAACACTTCCGGATTCTCTTTGGTCAACCAAGATTAATTTTGTTTATTCCGTTCTTAATTGAACCTGTTTAATTATTTTCACTATTTGATCATGTTGTGATGACGGTCTATTATTATTATCGACAGCTTGAAAAGTATTGCTCGTATAGTAGCAGTGTTTGCCGCTGGATTTAGCTTCCTATTCCTAAACTTTAGGGTCTAAGGACTATTTTTACTATGTTTGAATCTCGGGTTTCCTTTCGGTTAGTTCTAATCCTGCTAATAATAGGTTATTTCGTGAAATAAAAAGGAAAATATCACCATATTAACATTGGAAAAATGTATTTCAAAACGTGTCTCTCTTATCGAGTTTATATTGATATAAAAAATATGACATGTTTAACCGGTTTTAATCACACAAAAAACGAAGTAAGTTTATTTTAACCGGCCATTGGATCTCAAGGTAGGTCCTGTATTTTCAAATTGGCTTTATCATATTTGTAGTAATTCCCTAAGATTTTATGCGGATGAATCTGTGATGCCACAACAGTTACACTCGTTCTATGATATCAGTTATGCTTTGATTCTTGGGAAGACCGTACGATATAGTGCCATGTTCTTTTTATGTCAAGGAGATGTACCATGGACAGCTGTCGGAGGCGAAGTACGAGGTAAATATTTCTTAGTCAAGAGCAAAAACATGCCAAAGATATTGTAATGGGTAACTAAATCCAAACCCGGTCTCCTTGAAGCGGACGTGATAGAAAGCCCTAGAACTTTGGTATTTTATTAATTTATGGAACGTTTTTTCCTTCTTTTTTTTTTACATCGAAGCACACCTAAAAGATTGCATGCTGTTGTTAATACATGTAGATTTAGTCTTTTCGGTAGATTGTTCTGTATTGTTCCGTTAAATAATCCCCCGGGTTTAAGAATAGTTACGAGAAGACTTTCTGGATTTAGGATTAATCCAAGATAGAAGATCACTGAGGTGTTTTTTTATTTTAAACGTTTGAAATTCATTATTGCTATTGTTTATAAACTTCTCAGAGAATATCTTAAAACAGTACATAATCTGAACTTTCTTTTGAAGTCATAGTTTTCCCGGTAGACCATATATTTACATTCTCACAATAGTCCGAAGATTAACCTTTTTCAATGCCCTTTTCAGTTTTCAGGATCGTCCGAGAGTGGTTTATGTACCCTAATTCCTTTTGATATTATAAATCAATTAATAAAATAAGATGTAATTGGATAAAAAAGCAAATATGTTGGCAATTTGAAAATGGCCCTACTTGTACAGTCTGCAACATTTTCAAGAATTAAAATAGATTTTGATGCAGATAGTTAAGGTAACAAATTACTCTACACCATTGTTGAAGACCATCAGCTTATCAGTAGATCTTTGTTATTTATATTTTTGGATAATTCTCTCATTAAAAATCAGATCACATATACTTCTATATGTAACATATCAGAATGGAATAGATTAAGGGCCTTTTCACACTACAAAAGTTAATCCGGATTAACTCAGGTAAATGTGGTTAAAGCCTCTTTGCGTTCATACTAGGTTTAATTTAATCCAGAGTAAGTTAATCCAGATCAAACTGTAGTGTGAACGCAAAATGTGGATTAAATAATATGTGTCAAGAAATACCAAGGGGATATTCGAGGAAAAGGGAAAATGTAAAAGTACTGACAAACTCTGGAGAACAACG
>JAULBM010289770.1:0-15840 GCA_032357055.1 Geukensia granosissima | reverse complement strand
AAAATTGAGTATTTTTACCGAAAATGTTCAATTCTTGTCAAAATAGTCAAATATACCCTTTCATTTTGTCGAAATGATTAAAAGTATACAAGAAAAAGTAATGAATTATTAAAAGACGATCATTAAACAGCATTTCACAGCAATTTATTATTTTGTCACAAAATCTGAAATTAGGGCCAAATATGGGGCTTAACGTACCTACTCCTTTCATGAAACTAATGTCTTGTGAATAAGAATTAATTTAAAAGAAATCGATGAGGCGGCATATTTGTTTCTCTTAAATGATAAGAATTTTCTTCGATATTGCTATATAAAGAAGTCAAAATAATTCCTTGTCTATTCGATTGTAAATTATCGTTTTCATTAAGGCTAGCTGTAATATTTGCATTAAGATGTTTCAACAATCTCATATGAAATAATCCTTAAAACAGGCAAAGGAATCTTAAAGAAGTCTTTACCCCCCCCCCCAAGGGTGTTCGAGGTACGGATATAGGCCGCACTGTAGACACCAAGGGTTGGAAGATTTCTTATCAATTTGGATTTCCTCATTTATATAAAAAGAAATAATGAAATTGGTATACTTATTGAGGACATGGAAAACATAAAATAAATTCTGTGAACTTAACTTGATTTCAGATTTTCTTACGAGGAAATATTTGCTGCAGCATTTAAGCGCAAGACTGTGAAGGTCTCTGGTTTACATGGTATTATTACAGAAATGCTAAAGGTTGTTTGTTCTATTTTGAACCATTTATTGCACAAATTTTTTTTATGATTTTCAATGTTAAACAGGTTCAGATTGGTCAATTAATACAAGAGTGTCTATCTAGGCATAATTATTTTAGGTTAGGCATTATTAGTTTGGCTAATCATAACCTTATTTTTATCCTAGGCTAAACTTTATTTTAGGCTAAGCATAGATATTTTATGCTAGACAAAACTTTTTATTTTTATCGCTAATACCGCACCATAGCCATGGCCCGTGTTGGGACAATGCCACAATTTAATCACGTCAAAGATCCCTTCGCAACAACTCGTTGTGAGTGAACCCAAACCCACCCCATTTATGAATTATTGTTTGATATCTTATTCTCATCTTGCATAAGCATGAAATATTTGCCGCTGGACGTTAAGCTACAATAAATTAAAAAATTATCTTTATTATTTGATCAGCAAACACATTTTGACAAAAAAAAAACATTGTCGAAGACTCCTGTTGTTCGTTTTGGAATATATAATAGCATTATTACCTAGAAAGGGATGTACTACTTTTAGATTTTGTGACACAACAACATTTTTTAAATGCTATTTAATAACCGTCAATTAATAATTCATAACTTATTCTCATATAATTTTCGTCATTACGACAAAACGAGTGAGCATATTAAACTATTTCAACAAGAATGTAGCATTTGCTGTAAAAATTCTTAATTTTTGGAGCTGTTTTGTTCAAAATAGATATGAGCACACAAAAATATATAGATATTGTTACTTGATAGATCTTAAATTGTGCATTGTTCGGTTCTGTTGGTTTTTTTTTTTTTTGGCGATCCTTATTAAAATCGACAAAAATGTATCAGATTATTGTATCATACATACATACATACATACAAACATACATACAGGAACTGACAGTAAAAGTATTCTGGGAATAGTTAGTAAGAGAAATGACTTACTACTTTCTGTCGATGTGTAGCAGCTACGATATATAGTATTTCTGGAACAACAACAATTGTACATGGCTATACTTAAAGACTTGACACCTTTCCAGTTCTTTTTATATTGGTCAATCTTTTAGTATGTAATTGGTATACATTAACCTTTTTAATATGAACTGTCAGAGCTTGTGCTTGCTTCCAGCAATCGATTGATAGAGGTTACTGCTGATAAAGAAGTTACACAACTAAAAGCTTTTAATATAGAGGTTGAAGTCATCACCTCTCGGCAAATATGAACAGCTACGCTTTTTATCGTTGAGAAAACGAATTATGCTTTTATGTATATAACCGACTCTTATAAACATACCTACGAAACATGCTAGTAGAATATAATACTAAATTTTTCATTGTGGATGCAAGATTTACAAAACATTGCAAATACATGATTTACAAAATGTTGAAGGGGCCTGGATGGCCGAATGGTCTATAAAGACTCTATGTCAAGCTTTTCAGGAGTGAGATTTGCGGGCTTTATGAGATTATATTTCGTTTCCGACTTTGCATTCATGATAAATCAAAAGAAAGAATTACCCCACGATTTACGGTCCAGGACTTACACTGTGCAAAAGAGTTCAACATACTATTACCTGCCTCTGAATTTCTCTATGGGGATTTAACGTTGAGGGTTGGCCATGTTTTATTTTTGGAAGGAGCGCTGAAGTTTGACCTAGATAAAATAATTTAAAATATTGCGCTCTTTTTTTATTCGGGTGGCCACTTGCGAAACATAACAAAAGAATTACATTTAAAATTCCATCTAGGCGCGCCATTATGCATTTTTGCAGGTTATTTAATCATAGTTAAATTGCTTAATTTTTACGCAGCGTTGATAATGTGTACTCCCGCTCTCGTGCTAGCGCGTGCAAAGGGCAACTTTCGGCAAACAAATGGCTTATTTTATAATGTAAAATTCCTTCAGAGAATTAAGAACTCGGCGCAGCTTAAAATACAACATTATTGCTAAAAAGTATTATTACAAGTAATTTGCACTTTTTTCAATCTACAAAATCAAATCTATTTTATAAGAATACGGTGGACCGTTTTTCTTTTACAACCTTTTTACCCGTTCAAACAAACTCCGACATAAAGTATAGGTAGTTGATTTAAACCTACCTGTTCACATCACTAGCCTGTCATCTGTACGGGTATACTGAGAACGTGGCTGAGTTTGTACCATAAAAACGGGTTGCGTATAACTCGCATGCACGTGATAAGGTTTTTCAGTTACATGCCTAAGGCCCGTGGTCCTCTCCGGGTACTCCGGCTTCCTCCATCAGGAAAAATGATTGAAGTATTATAGAAAGTTGCGTTCAAATTCAACAAATGAGTACAACGCGGAATAACTCTATTTTCTTCACTAAAGAAATTCTATATCCAATGAATTTATTCGTATTAATTCATATAGTCAGTAATTCTATATCATAGATGGGTAAACTTATCCAAATTCTATATTAAAAATGGAAACGATGTTTGAAGTTTTATAGTTATAACAACATTAACTAGCGGTAAACATTTTCACAAAATGCAAGAACATTTTGATATCCCATCGTTTTTTTTTGTTTGTTTTTTTTTTTACTTTTTTAAAAAAAAAAAGCTCACATATTTTAAAAACTTGAGATTTTTTCACCCGATTTTCTAATGACATTCATCTAGTAATTTGTGCAATGATGGACTGTCATATCTAAAAGCGCCAAATTAATGGTAAAACGAAACAGAACTGAGCCCCGCCCGAAAGAAATTAGTCTAATAACTATGAATACATGTACGTTTCATGTATTTCACATTGCCATTTGTAATGCCTTCGTTTCTAGAGCTCTTGACACTCCCGTATTTTGCGAAGGAGTGCCTGGAATCCGGATGACTGTCCTGGACGTTTCCATTTTCAATTTTGCTTAATATCTTGTCTCCTTTAATTATGATGATTCGGTTCCTTTCATAGTAATTTTACTCTATGCATTTTATAGTAGTGTTTCAGCTTGAATTTCTCTACTGATAATGGTACTGCAATATAAATTCATATTCTGAATAAGTTTTCAAACTAATAATAACTATATAGTACACTAAACACATACTCCTATTTTAGGGAAAACCTGTGGCAGAACTGCATGTTAAAATAAATTCGGGAAACATTAGCATAGGCACTGTCTTGATTTCTTTGTGCGATTAATAGTAAAGAAAGGAAAACATTAAAACTTATAACGGAAATAAAAGTTTACAAATGTCGTGGCTATTGTAAACTTTGGTTAACAATATTTTTTGTGTTGTTAAAAAATAAATGTTAAATTGTATTAAAATGGTATCCTTATTAATGGTCAAAAATTAATATTTCATAAAGTTATTGAATAAGTAACTAGAAGAAATGAATTTGTAAGGTCATCGCCGTGTATCGTTGTATCTTCAAGAACGGGCATAATAGTAATACATTATTTACGTTTTGTTAATTATCACATTGCGTTATATGAATGTGGAATCATTTATCCCACTGACAATTAAAACCCTACAGAGCAGTTAAAATTCTTCTTTGGACTTACTGTCGGTTGCTTTTTTCTGAATCTCCTTTTTTTATTTCCCTGTTCCGGAAAACAGTCTAGATTCTAAAACTCGACATGATGACAAACTACCTTGACAATAATCATTTATAACAGTATATTAGAACCTGGTAATACTGTACTTTGGCATCATTTAATGCGTTGTGGCACTGAAATTAAAGATAGTGTCGTTAGCAGATGCAACTGTACGGGAAAATCATTTACATTTATAATTGCTATAAAAGAACTAAGTATATCATTGAAATGTTATGCTTCATAGTTGTATCTGAAAAACCTCAATCTTTCATTAGAGAAAATCGTTCATCCACGACGGGTATTGCGCGCAAGAGACGGGATGCTTACCCTTCATGAGCATGCATCTGAACCCATTCCTGTTTTATAGAGGATTTCGTGGTTTCTTTTGTTTTTGTTTTATCTTTTAGTTTGTTTCAAAGTTGTCTTGTCTCTTTGTTCTATGCATTTTGATCTCTCGCATGGGTATTCTACACTGGCCTCATCAAGCGAACATACCATTACATTTCGGTAAAAACGCGACGCTATACCTACAGCATCAATGTTTTATGATAAAGACTTAAAACAGACAACTAAAAAAGTCCACATTAATAATGTTTATGAATTGTGGCCTGTCAACTTACGTAATATCATGTTCGTTCGATAAACGATTATCCTATTAGACATTTGTGAAAATAAAACAGCACCTACGACAACGCTAAGGTCAACTGAATTAAATATAAGGATCATCTCAAAATGGAAAAGTGTTTTTTTTTATAAAAAAAAATCCTACAGAAAATATATATTTACGACATTATTTGCTATATCTCATTTTTGAGTATCCAGTGCAGCACATATTACAACGATTGGTTATACTTGCTGCGTTCTGTGTCTCTACAATCTCCATTGCCTTGTATTGTTTCAATTCACGGTTGGTGTGTTCGACTTGTTCTTGGTATTCTTTTAATCAATCTGTTTATTTTTCAGCATTTCCATCGCATGTGTCAATATTTGTACACAGTCTGTTGTAAAATTCTGTGATGGCTCTTCGATTTGCTTCACGCCAGGAATTTTAAAAAAGTAGATGTGGCATGATTGTCCATGAGACAGCCACCCAACAAATGACAGTAGAACTAAAACTTCTACAGGTCCCATTACGGCCTTCAACAATGAATCAGAGTCCATACCATAACGGAAGCTGTAAAAGGAATGCTGCGAAAATGTAAACAGATTT
Source organism: Geukensia granosissima (assembly GCA_032357055.1). Lineage (NCBI taxonomy): Eukaryota > Metazoa > Mollusca > Bivalvia > Mytilida > Mytilidae > Geukensia > Geukensia granosissima. The sequence goes on along the minus strand of JAULBM010289770.1, from coordinate 10,348 downwards.
TATAAACTTTTACTGAGTTTTACTCATCTTTTTTTTCGGCCTCAGCTTTTCTTATGATGGTTAATCCAGAAAAACGCTTTACACGCAGTAAAATTAGGCTTTTGGATATTTTTTTATAAACGTTTATAATATGTTAATTGTGTTTACTGGCATAAACTCCATATTCTTTTAAATAGGATGTGCGTTCAGAGATATTGGTCACCCAAAAATCACTAATATCAAAAAACGAAAGATCTTGTATAATATGACTCGGCGCATAAATTGCTGTATACGTTATTCTGGTGCCCAAGAAACCCACATTTGACATTGTAAATATTACCGTTGTTTGAAATTATACAACTTGTATATGAATAAAATGGTGATGTCTGTTTGTGGAGTAGTATAATGCTTGTGGCTCGATTTGTGGTCTTTTAAGGGGTAGGTGCGTTAAGCCCCATATTTGTCCCAAATTTTAGATTTAGTGATACAATAATAAGTTGTTGTGAAAATGCTGTTTAATAATTGTCTTTTAATAATTCATTACTTTTTCTTGTATACTTTCGTCATTTCTACAAAATGAAAGGGTATAATTGACTATTTTGACAAGAATTTAACATTTTCGGTAAAAATACTCAATTTTTGAAGGTATTTTGTTCAAAATAGATCTGATCGCACAAAAACATCACAAAGATCTTTTCACCAAACATTTGTCCTTGATAAATCTTTTATTGTGCAAAGTTTGGTTGTGATGTTTTTGTGCGATCTATATTAAAATTGACAAAATAGTATTAAATATTGCCACAAATTAATCAATTTCTTCGTATTTTCACATTTAAAGCATTTTCTATGTTTCATGTGACCATTGTAGAACTAATCAAACTAAAAATTCTGTAGGATATTCTTTATATACACATTATTTCATACAAAAAATATAACATAAAAGATATTAGCCAATTTTCATTTTTTAGCCAAATTTTTGGGCCTAAAATGGGCCTTAACGACCCTCGTCCTTTCTGTAGAAGTTCTATTGATTGCCCCAACTGCAAATAGCAGTATATCAGTTTTAGGCAGTACTCATGTAAAAATCTCCATTCATAAAAATTTGGCCAGGTGATAAAAACAGTGGTATTATTCTTTTAAAAGAGGAATACACAAATATATTTGCCCGTGTGGTAGAATGAAAACGAATAAAGATAATTGTGAAAAAGCAAAAATATCCTGATTCATAAACAGCAAAACCGTCCGAAAAATGCCTCTGATTTATATTTGATTTTATGTATTAACTTGAAATGATAGTGGTGGTCATAAAAATCGTTATCATTGCCCTTACAAAACTTTTTAGAAAATCAAGTGCATCTGATGGACACTGTGTTATTGCATGCAGTGGTAACGTTGCTAAAATTGCTCGGTGGTCCTGGTCCATTGCTTCGATTCCTAAAAGTCAAAGGAATAGTCAAAAAACGATTCTTCGTTTTTTTTTCAGAACTAGCGTTTTATTTAATTTTAACTTGTTACATCTTATAACGAAACAGACCGTAAAATAAACTCACAAAACAAACAATCAAGCGTGTACACACGAACCGCCTATCTTGTTTGAATGCATAATTCTACTAGTTTAGTTTTTTTGCAAGTTTCACTTTATTTTCTATTTAATTGTCTATTAAAGCGCATCAAAATACAATGAAGCGTTAATGTCGCATAAGTTTTTCGAGTAAAGATCCCTAAATTGAAAATACTTTTATAAGGTGTTGTGAAACCACGGAACGCCGAGCTGTGCGCAAGATTCACAGCAAAATCAATGCAACAATAGATATTGGCAATCATATGAAACGAAATCCAGTATATATAAATCCAGGTTTTAATACGGTTTAAACAGCATGTAATCATAAAATAAATGTGCAAACAGTGTCGCATCACACAGTAAATATTACGGATACATATGGACAACACAAAATACTATTCAAATGGTGTTATCCATGATTTGTCCTTTGAAGCAGCCTTCATTATCAATGTAACCGTCAATGTATATCATACAATTCTCTAAAACGAAAGTCAACGTCATACACACATACGAAACAATAGAGACGAAAAGCACGGGAAATTACGTTCCGCAATATGGAATCTTTTGAAATTACAGATTCACTACATAAGGTAATAAATTTTTAATAAAAATGTCTCTTTCTCATTTGTATCTGTTTTAGTGGTTGTTTAGGTCAGCATGAGAAAATGCAACACTTTGTTTAGAAATTCTACAAGATAACGATCCAATCTTTTTAATAAACTCTTAATTTCCTGAGTATAGGCCACAAGAAAATTGACTCATGAGGATATTATGAATGAGGTTTTTTTTAAAACAAACTAACCGAAAACACTTTTAAGTAAGCAGCAAAATATCAATTCTAAATATGTTCTCAACCAGTTAAAGCCATTTTACAGGGGAAATTTGAACAAGGTAAGAAATCTTAGTATTTCTTGCACGATTCAACATTTTGAGACTTCCCTTATATTTACCTGTCACTGTAGGTGTTGATGTACATGTCAGTCTATTTCCGCAAATGTCTATTACAACTTTAGTTACTCATGATTAGTTTCAGTGTAATAGTTAATACCTAGCGATAAGAGTGCTAAAACATTGTCATTTTTTTCAAATATCTCATTACCGTGAGCAGGTATGACAAATGTTTGCCCAAGTCTAGAGAACAAATATTTATTTTTCCTATTTATTATTGTTTGTTGTATGAAATAGAACCAAACCTTGGTCCTCGTTGTTCTTTCTTTATTAGGTAACAATACCAGAAATGCAAAAACATAAATTTAATGAAAATGAGTGTATCCTACAACCTAATGTGGACTTAATTAATTGTTGATATTATTGCTATATAACCATGTCACACTTAGACAGAACACGAGCAGGTGGTGGTTTTGCGGTCTATGTAAAAATAATATACATGTATGAAATGCAGTCTGATCTAATGAATAGTCATATCAACGTTTCATTTCCTGCTTGGTGAATTAAAAAAAAACCTTATTCTTTTTATTAATTTAATTATTTGACTGTTTTTATATGATTCTGTATCAAATGCTCTGAATAAACAAATATCTGTCATGCTTTCTAACGATTTTAACGTTGATTTGTTGTCAAAAGAGAATTGAAATTGTAACCATTAAAAAATCGTTTGCATCGTTTAAATTTGGTAAATCTTGTAAAACAAATATAACGACATTTCCAGGCCCATGGGAGCATAATAAAACCGGTACGATTTTTCCCCTTTTGTAGTTCACATGCACTAGTAACTGTTTAAATTCATTTTAAGGTCAATGATCAGTTTTTCATACAAACGTACAATACAAAAACATGAAAATGCAAATTATGCAGGATTTGTAATATTGATTGGCAGATTTTTTAAATTTTTGTTATAATATAAATTTCCTATATTCATTTTTAGTTATAATATAAATGACATGTATTCAAAATTTTTTAGTTATATATTCATTTAAAAAAAACACCTTTGACCAACTCATCATGAATAATGCGTTACGAAGAAAAATAAGACAAAAAATTCCTATTCATTTCAAGGCAAAATGTAGAATCCTACAGATTGGCAGAATTTTATACATCTGCGTATAAGTTCGTCAGTCAAAAGAAAATGTAAGCAAAAATTAACATCACAGTTAGCATATACAAACATTCCTCGCGGTAAATGATTGAGAATAATTAAATCCATATCCAAGCGAACCAAGGCCAGAAATCAGATATTGAAAGGAATTCGAAAGGGGCAGACAGAAATCGTTAAGTCGGAAGACCGACAAGACAATGGCCAACAATTGATTTATCCAGTGGACAAAGCAGATTTTGCTATCATTCTAAGACTGACATTGAAACTGGGCTTCCGAATGATGTACCAGGTCATCGTGTCGATATGCGAATACTTAATATTTGAAATTGAATCCTTGACCATCTTGTAAATCTCGATTGTAATAAACCCTCTGGACCACATCAAAACCACTTTGCGATTTATTTATAATTTTTCATTACCATATTAACAAGCTTCAAATATATAAAAAACATCACATGTTAAGGCAGTTTTATGAGGTAAGAAAGTCCTCGTGATCTTGTTATTTAACGTTCTATTGTATGTAGGTTTATGGAAAAGATCTTATTCAAACATGTGTTTAAATTTAAACTACGAGAATCATCGCAGGAGTAAACCATGGACAGGTATTATGTCCTTCCTGATTTCTGATCTATATTAACTACATAGATGATAACATCCAACAACATCAGACTTTTTGTTGATGATACATCCCTGTTCGCAGATATCAAGAATGACCGGGACATTGTTGCACAGTCTTTGAAAAAAAGATCTTGAAAATAAGAAAATAAGTTCTTTGGCCAAAGACTGGGCTCTTACATTTTAGCCTTCAAAGACAAACACTCTTATTTTCTCCAATAAAAATTAAATCCTTCTTATATTTATAATACAAGTTTAACAATGTTGAGTATATATGACTAAAGTGATATGTTATATGTACATTTCAAGGAGTCACTTCTCATCAGTAGCAATAGTACCAAAACATAGGAAGTTCTAGATCCAAATATAGTAAGCGAAGTACTCAAATCCAACCAAATCTAAAAACTGCAATATGTTTCGTAGCATTTTCGGCTATTCAGTACGTTAGAATAAAAGAAATACAGCAAAGTTTTGTAAAAATTATTTGATTAATTTCAGGTCAGACAATTTGGCTTGGGGATACCCTCGAGGACCTCTTGTCCACCAGACCAGCAGAGGTATAGACCCAGTGTTTTCAAAATTCAAGTCTAGCAATGTTGAGTATATAGGGTGAATTGTAATATGCTATATGTAGATTGAGTATATAGGGTGAATTGTAATATGCTATATGTAGATTGAGTAATAGGATGAGTTGTAATATGCTATATGTAGATTTCAACAAGTAGTAACGTCTCATCAGCAGCATTCGTTCGACTATAGTAAAAGATACGAAAAAGGAATCCAGATCCAGTGGTAGGGAGAACTACTATGTGAAAAACGTTTCGAGTCCTTATCGAATTTTCAGTGCGTTAGAAAACAAATACAGCAACTTTCTTTAAAACCTTTATTTGATAAATTAGGGCTGGGAAAACTCTCGGGGACCACTTGTCCATCAGCAAAGGTACTGACCCAGTGGTTTTAAATACAAGTCTACCCGATTTGAGTATATATGATGGATTTTTTTATGCTGTAAGTAACCTCTCATCAGTAGCATTAGAACTAAAGCATAGGACATAGAGGGCGTAGATAGCGAAGGGGTAGACAGAAATGGTTAAATCAGAAGTCAGACAAGACCATGGCAAACAAAAAAGAAATGAAAGACAAACATAATACAAACAACACTATACTGAAAACCAAAGCAAGAGTAGCACGAACCCTACAAAACCAGTATGAATTTAGGTGCTTCAGAAGGGTTAACAACTCCTGCTCCACTAGTGGCATCCGCCGTGTAACCAAAGAGACAAAGCAGGTGTATATTCGCAATCGGTGTTAGTCTTAACTGGAAGTTCGAGACCCAAATATAGTAGCAGACAGAAAACTACAAAAAAGATAAATTTGCACAAATTTTCTGATAGTGCAAACATTGCATGTAAATCGTGCAGTGTAATGTTTGCTGCAGATATTGTTCTGGTCTTAAATACCAATAAAGTATTCAAAAGAATTTAAAAAAAAACACGGTGCATTAGTAGCGTTTTATCCGCAGTTGTCTTGAGTTTTTTGTTTTACACTTACGTAGGATGTGGATCGTATCTTTAATGCATATAGTCCATATTCTTCTTTTGAATATTATTACGGAGTTTATCGCTTCCTGTGTGGAGGTATTTAAACAGCTTCCATTTGCTTGAGTTGTATGCTCTTATTTATTTTCCGGTACTGTAATGTATGTTAGAAAGATACAGGTTATATCTTTCCTACATTGTAATTTGTACCAGACCTTGATTCTTATCTTTATATTGGCTTATCGGCGTCATGAACTGTATACTTCATTATATTGTCTATAAATTTTTCTAGAAATTCATAAAGTTTGATTGATCTACATATTTTTGCCCCCTAGCGTGGCTAATGTAAATCCAGAAAAGCACTTTACACGCAACTAAGTTTGGCTTTTGAATTTTTCTTATAAACTTACGTAAGATTTGGATCATATCTTTCTGACATATATTCCATATTCTTACTTTTAAATATAAAAAAATATCATGTTGAAAAGACCAAATCCGATTTACAGGATGAAATTTAACAAGAACATTTGAATATTTGAATTGTAAGGAGATATGGCCTTATATGGACAAGTTGCCACACGTTCATGACATTTCCTGTTAAATTTTTCAGGCTGATCATGACTTTATCCTGATCAATGTTTGTTGATTACTGAAAATTTTAAGATTACCAAGACGTAATAAGCTCTCTTCGAAAATATCCTGCAGCTTCCAAAATTGATTGCCAAAGTGTCGTCCAGTCATACACGATGCTCTTTTTTAAATTAAAGAAATGGTGTTAACGAGAGAAGAAATCTCTTGAATGTAAAACTGCAACAGCATACATATATAGATATTGGAAATGATTAAGTTTAAACAGAAAACCTATTTCTGGTTGTGGAATTCAGAGTAAACTTCAGAAACTTGGTAGCCGGTTCGTATTTGTATAGGTCGACTAAGCAGCCAACAGCGTACTGGTGGTGAAAACGTAGGTTTGTGTAAGCGTAGGTTTGTTCCGGGTGTAAAGTTTCCGATTTGTATATTTCTAACTGATGGATAAAATACACTGGTGAACCCTATTTCCATCGACACGGATTCCCAAGTGTACATGAGTACTGGAAATTATACTTTAGTGAATAATATCCAACCGGAACGAATGTTTGAAATAGAGAAGTCACTGGTACAAATACTACATGGAAGAACTTAAGAATGAAATTTTGAATATTTCTTCTTTTCAAGAAATCACTTGACTTAAACTCAAAGTCCTTGCTGTATATTTTAAATTTGCAATCATGCGTTAGTTACTTCATTAACATAAACAAAAAAACCTTCAAACCCCGTTTTATTTAAGCGTCCAGTAATAGCACAAATTTCTGTCCTTCAAACTAGTGACATAATCAGTATAGAAGACCAATAAACTGTCAAAATCGAACGACTATAATATTTACTATTTCTGTGGAATTGAAAAAGTCTTTTGATGTTTAAGATGAATTAAGCCCTTTTGATAAACATTTAAAACTGTTCATACTCAAGAATTTTTCACTTTTTAAAATACACTTTCCCAAAACATTAAACAGAAATTTTCATATCACATCGATAGGAAGTTGATAAAAGAAATAACACATGTGCTGTAAGAGTGATCGAGCTTTTTCAGTAATCGAGCTTTTTATTCAGATGAACAATTTTACTACAAAATACAAAATAACTGGACTCGTAAGGTAATGATAAATTCAGTAATATTATTTCTGCACTATTATCATAAGGTTTGACGATATAATTCATAGACAAAATGCAGGAATGCCTATCGGTACCAAATGTACTCGTACTCCTTTTGATACCAGACCAATCTAATTCTTTACTGTTATTAAATCCACTTTATGTTCGATCCATACTAAGCCTTCCAAGTCTGATTTTGGTGAACACATTTTATTATACTTGTCGTTACACGCTGACGATAATTTTGCAGATAGTAACCCGGACTTCTACAAAAATGTCACCTCCATTTATCCTACTATACTGACTAAACAAGGCGAAAAAAATGCCCTTTCCTGGATTTATTTTAATGTTTCTGTTTCAAAAGGTAAAATCAAAACTAAAATTTATGCCAAGGGAGACGATTTCTCATTCCCCTTTTCTACATTTTTTCGTTCTTTACTCAAACGTTCCTTTCTTCTTTCGTAGAGCGTATATATACAGTATATAAGCCCAAAAAGTGTCATGTGAACTAACCCATATCTCAAATCATCTTTATTAGAGGGCGGTACAGAAAGGTCCCGAGCACGGATGTACAAGAAATAAAATGTCGTTTCACGAGGAACGAATAATAATATGGCTTGCAAGTTCCATTTTGATCAAGACACGCGAAACACGATATATGACGACCCTCTAGAACGACAACACGTGAATAAAAATCTTTAAAAACGTTGCTCGAAAATAACCCTGTACCACCCTCTTATAACACTATGATTACATCTTTGAATATTGTGTCCTTCGAAATCGATATTAAATCACTACTCTACAATCTACATCAAAACTTGTATTTATTTTGTTTCAGTTTCATCTAACTGTATGTTGATACTTTGGGGAGGGGTACAATACCTTGTGTACTTAGATTAATAACGATATTTTGAAACCAAATCCAGCAAGACGTTCTTTGATTGATGTCTTAAATTTGAGAAAACAATGTATATAATCAATTGTGTTTGGATTTTGAACTATCCTCTATGTCCGAGTTTGTTGGAACGGGTAAAAACGTTATGAAAGAAAAACTGTCTGCCGTATTCTTATAAAATAGTATTTATTTTGTAGATTGAAAAAAATGCAAGTAAGTTGCAATAATATTTTTTAGCTATCACGATGTATTGTAAGTTGCGCCGAGTTTTTAAATCTCTACGGGAATTTTACATTGTAAAGTTAGCCATTTGTTTGCTGGAAGTGCCTCTTTACACTCGCTAGCGCGAGACCGGGAGAACACATTGTCAACACTGCGTACTAATTAAGTAATTAAACTATGATTTGATAACATGCAAAAATTGCTTGAGGTGCACTCGAATGAAAATTTAAAAGTAATTCTTCTTATGTGAATCGCAAGAGAATGTCTGACCAAAAGAAATGTGCACATTTTTAAAAATTACCTTATCTAGGTCAAATGTAAGCGCTTCCGCCCAAAACGAAGATGGCCGACCCTCAATGTTAAATTTCCGTAGAGAATTTCAGGTGCAGAAAATAGTTTGTAAAACTTAATTTAATGGCGCTTAGCATAAACCGTTAACTGTGGGATAATTCTTTCTTTTGATTGAATATAAATACAAAGGTAGAAACGCACAAATAATTTTATAAAGCTCCAAAATCACACTCCAGAAAAGCCTGACATAGAGTATAAGTTTCATTTTTTGATATACTTTCTATGGATGACACTGGGGCCCAAAAATATAACAGTATTGTTCATCTGTAACTTGAAATCTTAATCAGTGATATTGTTTGTAGGCTATTCCAAAAAAAATATATATGGTGGTGTTGGGGGAGGTTGAAAGGCATTTATTTTTTTGCTTTGATATAGCAAAAAATATTGGTGATGTGTTATTTTGAGTCATTTGGTTGATGGCTGTTTTATGGACAATCACGCCACATCTATTTTTATATTAAACACCAATCAATCAATCATATGTGATTTCAACAGGGGAACAATACTGATTGTATAACTGCCCAACATATTGTATCTAAAGGTATTTAAACAGCAGCTGGAGAAGAGAATTTTAAATATCCTATGGTAACTCCAGTTAAGTCCATGAAACCGGTATTTCACAATAATATACCTCATGATCTACTGAGATATTTTTTGGAGGTTATGTACTTGTTTTGATATTTATTTACATAGAAAAATGGGATATGGAGTATATATTCATGACACAAAAATCTTATATGTACAAGAAAATTGTTTTCTTGTTGATTGTTTTAAAATTAGTTTGATCATTTAAATTATCTTCCCATCATGTATGATGTTATTAATTTAATTTTATCCACTCATACAATAAAGCAATTGGATCTTGAATTGCAGTTGTATATGATGAAAAATAATATAACCATTATAATGTTTATCATAAAATTTTACATAAAAATTATTCTCGCCTGAATATGGACCTTGTCACAAATAAATGTGGATTAAATAAATAAATTTAACAATGACACTTTGAAACAGGTAAAAAAAACTTGACCCTAGTCGGTCCATGAAAATGAGGTCAAAGAAAAATGGCATATTGCAGAATGACATGTATGTCTAAAAACCAACTAGCAGACTATAAAAATTAAGACATGGTCAAATACATACCAAACTGATATGCATTTCTTAAATGAATCAACAGGATTGAACTTTTATGCGGCATTGACTGAAAAGGTCATGGTCATATGAGATGTGGGAGATAGGATTGATTGATTGATTGATTGAATGTTGCTTAATGTCCATTGGCAAATATTTCATGCATATTCAGGAGGAGAGTTTATTGATGAATGATGATGATGAACCCTGCTTTATGCTCAGGGAAAGATTAGAGTCATCACTCCGGAAGTTTTTTAGTCGCCATCATGATTTGGTTGACCAGTACGAAATATCCATTTCACAGATGA
>JAULBM010289759.1:0-15840 GCA_032357055.1 Geukensia granosissima | reverse complement strand
ACAAATTGATTTATTATATAAATATTGATAGTTTGTATTTTGGGGTCCCTTTACAGCTTTTGTTAAGGTATAGATTCGTTATTAAAGGTCATAATGGGCTTATCTTCCTATTTTGGCCCCTATCTTGTCTGAAGGATCTTGTTTTTCTGACATAAATGTGAAAATGAAAAGGTATAAGGATAATTGTAATGGAGACTGCACTCCAACCACGAGAAAAACAGAAAACATCTAGAGGTCTCCACAAGGCCTTCAACAAGGATGTAATACCATCACTTGTGAAAAGATTTAAATCGCTCAAATAAAAAATCGTGTTTCCGTAAAATAATACTGCTGTTACCTGAATATTATAAAAATGTACATGTTAAAAACATTGAACACAAATATACAAATACAAAGACAAACTTTGACTAAATTTCTGAATAGAGACAAGAACATTGAACACATGGTGGGGTTTAACTAGTTTAGAGTTCTTAACCCTCCTTTAAAGAGTGGTCAAAAGAAAAATCAAAGAAAACAAAAGCAGCAACTGACGAACCATAACAATCAAACAAAAGGTCACCATGGTAAGTTTTATTGACCTTTAGCTCCTAGAGTGTCTAATAAGGCAAATCCAGAAAAGCGCTATACACGCAGTAAATGGCATTTGAATATTCATTATAAACGTGTGGATCTTGTATTTCGGATATATATTTGATATTCTTTCTTTTAAACTGTAACACAATTATAATTTTGTGTCAAAAAAATATATGAGGAAATTGTTATGTTTCAGGATTCAAAATTTAATTTATACAACGAGTGGGGGATGTCAACTCAGTTATTCAATTTCATGATAAAATAATAAATGAGCCTGTAGCGAGATAATTATTATTCTGAAATAAAATGACGAGAGTACAGCTCCCACGTGTTGTAAAACCTGACTCTTTCATTACTTTTTCTCTCTGGCCTGTTTGAGTTATCAACTGCTATCTGTTTGATTCTGAATGAGCTGACATTCGTTTGTCTGTGAGTTATCAACTGCTATCTGTTTGATTTTGAATGAATTGACATTCGTTTGTTTGTGAGTTATCAATTGCTATCTGCTTGATTGTGAATGAGTTGACATTCGTTCGTCTGTGAGTTATCAACTGCTATCTGTTTGATTTTGAATGAATTGACATTCGTTTGTCTGTGAGTTATCAATGAGTCTGTATCTCACATTAACCTTTGTTAACCTGTTCTTTTCAACATTTCGAATTCAATTTCAAAAAAACAAAAGAGAAGGCACATTTGATCATTTCAGCAAGAATGTAATATTTTCTGTAACACTAAATTTTTGGAGTTGTTTTGATCTAAATACATGAAGATAGTTATAAACTTATTTAACTTAACATTTGTAATTGAAAGATATTTAATTACTAAGCAAAGTTTGGATTTGACGTTCTTTCGATCTTTATTAAAATCGACAAAAGTGTAACAAATATTGAATCAAATCAATACATTTCTAAGTATTTTCATATTAAAAGCAATTTTTTTATGTAATGAGACCGTTGTAGAACAAAATTAATCAAACAAAAAATGTTGGTTTTTTAATAGACAATATTCCATACAAATAATATAAAAAACAGATATTAGCCACTTTCCATTTTTAAGCCAGATTTTCGGCAAAACCTGTGTTTTGACGATCTTTGTCCTTTATTTAACTATAAGAAAGGCGAATAGAACACGAGTGTTTGCTCTATCACTTAGTGATAAATTTACAAGTCTCGGAATGTATAACGTAAGAAATAGATAAAACGCCCAAATCATAAGTGAAATACAGAATTTTACATTGTTGAGCATTGAAAATCGCTTTTTTGTACGAATCAAGACATCTAAACATTCAATTTCGAGTCTAGACGAGAAATTTGAAGATTGTAGAAAATACGATTATAAAAGGTTCAACAATGTAAGATTGTTTGTTTATATTCTTCAAATACTAAATTTGCTTCGATTGATTGTTGTTTACGTCAAGCAGCAATTTTTATGCATATTCATGAGATAATATGCATATTAAACATAATCATAAAAGGGGTTAGCTGGGTGTTAGACCGGGGAATTTTTATCCAAAGAATGCCAAATTGGGAAAGTTTTGGTATGAGTGGGAAATTAAGCTTCAGCAACTGGCCACCAAGGGATCATTCATTACATGTACCAGCGGTTGCAAAGGGAAATTTAACGTGCTTATAGCGTGGCAATCTCCCAACACGGGGCATGACGGTTAGGTTCCCGTCCGAGACGGGTTTTGAATTTTTACATCCCGCCCAACCAACGGACGCCCCTTTAGGAGGTGTTCTACAGCAAGCGGAGAAACCGAGTAGCCTATTCTAAAACACGGTTACATTCGAGTGGTCGAGTATTTATAAATCCCGTGCAAACAACGGACGCCCCTTTAGCCGTGAAATTTAAGCAGAGAAAACGAACGGCATATTTCTATACCGCGACGGCCCTCGAATAAATAATTCTGCCGTTTTATTATTTTATAGCAGAATAAAGGTTTCATTCAAAGTCCGTAATCAATGCATGCAGATGCATCATCACTATTTAATACTGGTCAAAAAAGAAACGTCACAGCTAAACGCATTCACTTGTGACCTTTAACTTTCTTGCTCCATAACTTTGTCAAAACTGTAGATATTGACCTGAATTTTTTACAGAATGATCATATCAACCCAAGCTTAAGATTCATGCAAAAGATCGAAATTTCTTTTTCGCAGTTTTTGAGCTTTCAAAAAAGCTTTTTTGTCCCAAAAATTGAAAAAAAAATAACTTCAACTGAAATTTACGACCACAAAGTGCAACATTTCAAAATTTCAACATTTTTGGAAGTTATGTGTACAAGTTTTCCTTATTTCAAAAATGTATTGGTCACCTTTCTCGTTATTTTGTGACATCCGGTTTCCAGCTTTGCAAATTGACATTGCAAATAAACACTTTATTTGTGTGTTTGAATTTTTGAACTGCTGTATTTGTATTCATAAGAGCATGACAATTGAAATTTTCTAGAAAAACGTATAAATTTGGTAAGATGAAGTTCAGGGTATGTAACGTTTCTTTTTTGTCTAGTATACACATGTATATTCAGGTCGAATGGCGTGAAAGCGCATAACATTTACAAAATATTCTCTATATGAATTTCTTCAGGCAAAATATTCTGTAAAACTAGAAAGGCATAATGAAGTTATTTCTTTTTTAAAGGTTAAAATAATTGTTACAGATCCATTTGCAAAATACTTTTGTAAGTTTTCGGTAAAAATGTTTAATTAAATAAATTTCCTCTGTGTCAAATCTATCGATAGGCTTCTGGGCAGATGATAAATACAATCTGCCAACGTTCAATGTATTTTATTTCAATTAACTTTTCTTTAGGGAATTTAAACGCATGCCAAGTGTTAGTTTTTGATCTTGAGTAGAATAACTCTAAGAAAGATTCGAAATTTTCTAGCGGTAATTTTTGATTAATAGATGAATACCTATTGGGGATAACCAAAACTTCTATTAGTTGCTTTGATATCGGGTAGACTATCTTTTGGAGAAATCCGAAACTTTCAATTAATAACATTTAATCTACAAAAGAAAATCGAAGGGAGAGATCCGAAACTTTCTAGTGGTAGCTTTTGATCTAGATTAGAGTAGGTATCTGTTTTAGAAATTGAAACTTTCTATTGGTAGCTTATGATCTAGAAAAGAATATTCGAGAGATCCAAAACTTTCTATTGACAGATTTTGATCAGTAGTATATCTATGGGAGGGATCTAAAACGTTTTGCTGTAATCTTCTGATCTGGAGTAGAATGTATATGAGAGAGATTCCCAACTTTAAATGCGAATCAAATCAAGAGAACAAAAGCTCAGACTTCACAACCTTCTAGGCAAAACAGGAATAAGTTTAGATAATCCAACAAAATTCGACGGTAACTTTTAAATGTTAAGTTTAAAAATATTTTTACTTTGGGAAGAATCTTGTATGGTTGAGCGTAAATAGCTTCACTCTGTCTTTTATGTTAACATCGGTTAATTCAAACAATATTGCAATTTAAAAAAATAAAAACTCCGTATATCTCAATAAAGGTAAGAGATGGTGTATGGGGAATGTTGCAAGTAAATATAGAAAAAGAGGATGTGCTATGAATGTCCATGAGACAGCCATCCAAAACCTGTAAAATATCTACAGATTTCCCTAAGGCCATTAATGAATGTCACATATTCATACCTTACGGCCCCATAATATACAAATGCAACAACTACCCACCAGAAAAGTATACAATGTAAAATAAGTAACATTTAAACATAAAAATCAACATCCATTGTATTACGGGTTCCTGACTCGGGACAGAAATTTTGTTATAAATTATTGAGCAGAGAGTCAATGTGGATACAAAAAGAGACAATATTTAAATATTTTAAAATAGTGGGTATGTAATCAAGCAAAAGTCCCAATAGGTTGTGAATGAAATTAAGAGCTTTATTTACCAAATTTCCATAAAAGTTTGGGTGTGATACCTCGTTTTTTATCTATTTTCTGCAGGTACATTTCTTTATCTTTATGATAACATTTCGTAACGTTTTAACTAATTCATGGAAACGGTATTGACTTTGTCATGGAGAATACAAAGAAAAATTAGACAAAAATTGAAAACTTATAATTGAAGATATTTAAATGCCCAATTGTAACCTGCTTAAAACGGGTGGGGCTAGACCATGCAAAATCAATGTTTTTAAGGTTTGGTATCTTTGTGTTAAAATGTCAAATCGATCCTCAATTTCCACGGACAATTCCGCTGACACCGAAGACGACAGGCCCATAATATATTTAATATTACTACATTTATTTGGTGGTCATATTAAAAAAAAGAGAGGATTCAAAGCTTCTCCTTAAATTGTTGGACAGATGATTAATAAACTTTTATAATTAAGGTAGCGCTACAGTCTGAAATTCCCTTTGCCATCAAACGTCTTTTATGGTCATTTTCTTAATAAATACTGCACAGTTTTTTAAATCAAGGGCTAATTGAAAAGCTAGAAAATTATTATTTTCAAGTCTGTTAATTAATGAAAATTTTTCATCAATTGAAAAGCTATAGCATACTAACTCTAACTTTATAAATATTATTGGTCAAATTGGTTAAAATAGCTCTATAAGGTCTAACCCCAATCAAATTTTGCATTCATCCGTTTAATGTACCATACAAGCTACAAAAGCGTGATAGGCCATCAGTCAATAGACGTGTTTTTCTTACCACTGGATCCTTTTGTTCTTGAAATGAGCATAAATCTTCCCAGAAACAAATTATTTTTAAGGTAGGACAAGCTTTTGAAGTAAATAACACCAAAACAGCATGTATCAAAGTCAGGTTCTTACAAGCACAAATTAAGTTGCTAATTTCAATATTTGTGGACCACCAAAAGTGGTCGTGCAGATTCATCTTAAATCAATAAGTTCCACTTTGGGCCCACATAATGTGTACATCATAATAAATTCTTCTGGGAACACCTAAGGAGTGATCCCCAGGTGACAGATATGGATAGCCCTCTCGTTGGGGGACTGTCAGGTCATAATACGGAAAACCTTAAGTGGACAATAGTAATTGACGTGTTTGGATAATACCACCCAAAAATTGTACCCCCAATATAGCACTTTCTAAAATATTTACCCCAAAACCATAGTTCAAGCCCGTGTGTCGAAAATTATCTTGAGCACTCCCCCTTTTCAGGCTCTGGGTAGAACTTGGTTTCCTGATATGATGTATGGTTAAGTTACAATTATTTTGGTTGCATGAATTGAAGAAAAGGCTGTATGAAAATCAAGAACGCTGCTAATAGTTTTTCCCAGAAGGACATGAAATGCCAGATGTTATTTTGGAAGATGATTACCGATTGTGGTTCTGTGACGCGTCACCGGGCAACGGTATTTCCTGCTAATGCATGATGAATTCAGGGTGGGGGTGAACAAACAGCACACACCTGTTTTCCTCTTTTGATTTATATATACCGTTGTTCTTTTTCTATGTATATTACACGAAAAATAAATAGTTTAACCAAGTATCAACAACAAAAAACAGTACAGTTAGATGAAATGATATTATTTTTCAAAAAGAAAAAATATAGTTTCATTTAAACACTATATGAGTTTTATAAGGCTAATATAACACGTTTTTGTGATCTTGTGCATTTTGTTCATATTGAATTTTGCAAGTGCAATACATGCCCCTTGCTTGACACAGGACACAATTTTAATAGAATAATGATTGGCACTAGGGTAAAAAAAATCCCTACTAAGATAATGAGTTTCAAATGGTGAACGAGAACAGCGATATTGAATTATACATTCTTTAATTTTTGAAAAAATTACTATTTATTTTGCTGAACATAACGCTAAAACCGTTCGGTGATGTAAATAAAATTTCAACAATTACTTGTGTTTTAATGGACAAAACGAGGCAAATAAATCTGTGATCTTTGTTATAGCATTTTCTACTTCCTGTGCATAAATTTTAAAATTGCACAATTCAATGATTTTTCTTACTTCTTGTGATATTTAAACACTAAATTCAATTCAACGTGTTTTCATGATCCATGATAAAGGAACACTTAGTTTCCTGATAGGTTGCTTTTGGTTTTAAACTAGCAGACAGCAACTGCGAAGTCCATACTTTTGTTGTAAGTTTTGTTTATATTTGTTGTTTTTTTTTCAGTTCTAGTGGTAAATCCATTTCAACTGATTTTTATCGCGTTTATTCATGATGTTTTGTCACACCACTTTCCCATGTTAGAGGGAGGGTTGTCCGCTCATTAACTGGTTTAAACCCACCATATACTTAATTATTAATAATAATAATATTTTATTGCCAATAAACAATAGGATCGGACACAAGTTATATC
The DNA here is from genome assembly GCA_032357055.1 of Geukensia granosissima. Taxonomy (NCBI): domain Eukaryota; kingdom Metazoa; phylum Mollusca; class Bivalvia; order Mytilida; family Mytilidae; genus Geukensia; species Geukensia granosissima. The sequence continues at coordinate 8,944 of JAULBM010289759.1, read as the reverse complement.
AACTTATTTAAGTCCTCTCCCTACAAGTTATACACATACAACTGACAGCAAAGCATACACATTAAATACAATACATGCAATATATTTTCTAAATAATAATAAAAAAAAGATAAATAAATGAAGGTAAATAATGTCAAATAAACAAGGAGACGAGGAAGCTGACTTGCATTTCAAAATCGTTTAGTTTGTTTTATATATAATCGAACTTTTTCAAACATTTTAGAGTTATATTGGTCATTGCAGTCATCATTGCCAAACAGAAGGATTTCAATATTTTTATCGTTGTTATTGAGGCCCGAAAATAAGGTTGTTCTTTGGTTCAAGTACAATGGACACTCAAGAAAGTAATGGAAAGCGTCTTCAAAAGGTGACCCACAAATACATTTTGGGTCGTTTATAACATTTATTCGCTTGAGATCTGCATTTAATGTACTACAACTGTGCCTTAGCCGAGAATGTAGGATATTTGGTTTCCTTGGACCTTCATTGTAGTACTCTGGAGCAGAACAGCTATTAGTTTTAATATAATTTTTAAATGAGGCAACTGTCGGTAGATTTCTAATTGATGTATCAAGGTTATTCCATAATCGAACAGATGAAAGCATAAATGCTACTTCTATGTTGTGTATAGTTTTCACTATTTCTGAGATTATATGTATTAACGTCTGAAACAAGTGGAGGGAGACAATCAATAAAGTAATCTGGACATAATCTATTCTGCAAATTATCCCAACCCGTTTCGAAATATAATGCTTCTTTACTTGCAAATTTAGTAAGTCAAGTTACTATTCTTGCGGCTTCTAATTGAATCATTTCCAGTTTATTAACTTCCTTTTCGAAACACCCATCCCACACCTCACACGCGTATTCCATAACAGGTCTGATACCGAGATAAATATTTGATAATGCACGTTTAGCATGTTTAGAGAGAGCAAATTTCAGTTTACGAAGCGCGTTATCTTGTTTAAGGGATGTCTTCACGATATTATCTATACGATCTGTCCAATTTCCATCGGAAGAGAGAGTGACGCCTAAATGTTTATGTTTTTTAACTATTTCAACTGGTTCACTTCTAAATTCAATATTCATTTTTGGAACAGTAATATTTGAAATTACAAGAGCTTGTGTTTTCTTTGGGTTGAAATCAACAAGCCACGTTTTTGCCCATTGATCAATTGTTCTAAGGTCCGAGATAATTTCTAGCTCCATTAATTTAAAATCATTTCCAGAGTACGCCAGTGCAGTATCATCTTCATAAGTCTAGCTAAATTTGTTAAATTATCGGTAATGTCATTTATATAATAAGAATAACAAGGGGTCAAGGACAGACCCTTGGGGTACACCAGCTGTCACGGACCCAAGCTCTGATCTTTCGCTATTTACGACAACGGTTTGTTTACGTTCGGAAATGTAATCTTCCACCCATTTTAATAAATTTCCTGATATGCCATAAGATTTTAACTTTTGTTTGAGACCTTTATGCCAAACTCTGTCGAAAGCCTTCGATATATCACAAAAAATAATAATATTAGCTTTGTGGTCGTCTAGATTTTGGCAAACTCTGTGGTACATCTCTAATAACTGGAATACTGTAGAGTGACCTTTTATAAAACCTGATTGATATGCGTATAATAAAGCATGTTCTACAATATAATTAAAAATATACTTAAATACTACGCGTTCCATAACCTTACCTACACAACTTAGTAGAGAAATTGGTCTATAATTTGTAGGGTTACTTTTTTCGTCTTTTTTAAAAACAGCCATTACCCTGGCAATCTTCCACTTAGAAGGAAACTTACCATGTTGGAGTGAATGATTAAATAATATCGTTAGTGGTTTACATATAGTATGTGCTGTTACCCTTAGCATTTGATGACTTATACAGTCATCTCCGCTAGCTTTACCTATTTTCAAAATTTGGAGAATATCTCTGACATCTTGTTCATTAAAGATAATTAAAATTTATAATGTACAAAAAGTATTTAAAATTGAAAATTCCAGCGCAAAGTCATGCACTGAAATTGTGACATCCGGTTTTTGTTTTAGAGAATCTGCAAATATCCCATATTCTTTTTTATACAGTGTCACACATGATTTTGTTACTTGTTTAATACAACGCTTAATGTCAATAAAACGGTTTGCTTTCTAAATATTTCTCAACACACTGCGAATTAAAATCAAATTAATATTTTGAAAATGCATTAAAATATTAATATAAAAATTTATATCATTTACCTTTTTCTTTTCATCTTTTTCAGATTCCATTGGGATTGATGTTTCTTTTGGACAGCAGTTGTGTATTTGTAGTAAAGGTAAAATTTATTTTATTTTGACAAAATTTGATGAACCGGTTAATTTAATTCAAAGTATGTAAAGATGTTTCGAGCGATTCATCTATTAAATACACGTGAATAGGGAATTATTGACTATAAAACGGTATAATGGATTTCGTGTGACCTCTAACACTATTAAACCAGATACTTTATTGGTGTTTAATTAAAGACGAAAACCTTTTTTTCTGTAACTTCGCCATCACTTACAGAAACTTCATTTGTATTAAATTCAAGATATTAAAGGCCCTGGCCATCAAAATAGTGATCGTAAACAGTGCAAATCTACTGTTTAAAGTTTTGAACACGAGAGCCATGCCAGGTACATGTACATGTATGCTCCATGAAAGATATTGATTGATTGTTGTTTAACGTCCAATGGCAAATATTTCATGCATATTCAGGACGGAAACAAGTTTAGCAAACAATAAATCAATATGTAGACTGTAACAAAGGGACCGGTAAGGGAGTGACTTTTAGACCGCCACTGGAAAAATTGCGGGCTGGATAGGGGCGAAAAATTTAGCCTTGTAACTGGCCGCCTACGGACCACTCAAAAAGAGCTGTTACAAAGGGTCTTTATCGTGCTTAAGACGTGGCATTTCCTGAATACGGGGTGTCTTTAACGTCTCCCTCTGGGCGGACTGTGAATTTATACATCCCCACAATCAGGGACGCCCCTTTTAGAAGACTAGTGCCTCAAAAACGGAGATACCTAGTGTCAATTCTTTCCCAGGCACAACCTTTGAAAAGGGGAGGTCGAGTATTTTTACATCCCGCTCAAACTAACGGACGCCCCTTAAGCAGGGGTTCTACCTGTAGGCAGAGAAACCGAACGGCCTATTTCTGTACCCCGGCCGCCCTCGGGGGGTATTCATTTTTAACTCGTGGCATTTAACTGGAGGTATTTGGTGGAAAATGATTTTTTTAATCGACAATACTAATGCATTGTATTACACTAAGCATCACAATTACATACTATCATTCAAAAAGCTTTACTTGATATACGACTTCAAACACTGATAACACACTATTCTTATATCTAGAAGATTATCATCACCTTAATACTGTACAAGGATGTCAATATGTTTATTTTCTGAAAAAATTGAAAACAACCAGTTTGAACAAAAGACTATCTGGATTTATTGTCGGCTATTTATATCAAGCACGATAAAGTGTTGCTCAGAGATTTTTGAATTATGTTTATTGTTACAGAATCCATTGTTTAAAATTTTCATTACGATAAAACCAATGTGCTTTCGTGATTTTTCTCTTTTTTTATAGATAAATTGATTATTTGAAGTTTTTTTACGAAAATACAACCAATAAATTATTAACTGGAAGTTTAGATTTGATCCCATTTAGTGCCTATCGATAGTAAGGTTTCAGATAATACCTGGTATCTATTAGAAGATATAATTGGAAAAATTTGATGCATTGCAGCAATTTAAAACAATAACTAGTGAAGATGTAATCCGCATTTGTAAATTTAATTAATAATATATCGTCTTCCACCATGTAAAAGGATTAGTTCAGATATCTCATGCACTTATTTGCCGTTGCATACAAACGAACAGAATTAAGCATTAATGAACTTGACGGCTTTATTACTTGTAAAACCAGATTATGATTTACCATGTTAAAAAAGAATTCGAGGTACAACAGGGGCAGACAGAAATCGTTAAATCGGAAGACAGGCAAATAAAACGAAAGACAAACATAGTATGCACAACACTAGTCTGTAAAATAAAGCGCAAAAATACAAGTCGTACACAAATTAAGGTACTTGTAGGTACTCTAGAGGGTTAAGAAACTCATGCTTTACGAGTAGCATCCCCGTTTCTCAGTGGACAACGCCGGAGAATAGTCGCAATCGATGTTAATCACATCATAGGAACGAGAGTGGGAATTTATCCATTGTCATTTTTTTTAAATGGATGTTTCGAACTGGTCAGCCAAGTCATAATTGCGTCAGAAAATATCCGGAGGGATGACTTTGATCTAACCTCAAGAACCCTTAGTTCAGTAGCTTCCTTGTCAGCAGCAAACCTTATAAATTAAATCCTGATAGGAAGCTCGTGCACATACCTCCGAATAGCGTATCAACTGAGAACACAGTCATTTACCCCGGCATTAGAATATCGAAAAATTTAACGAGTATGCTTGTATGCCTTCCGGGGACTATTTAATATGAATGCAAACGATATAAAGCTCTTTCGATTTTTTCTGTTTGTGAAATCGAAATTTGGAGTGCGAACATTTTCTTTCATTACACTTAACACTGCCTTTTTTTAAATTAAAAAACCGACTGCAAGAAAATCAAGTGATTCAGGCGATGAAATTACTATACATATAAGTACAGTCAAAACATGTTAGAAGACTTACAGTAAGTGCGCATCTCCTTTAAAAAAATACAGGATTTAGAAATTTTACTATATTAGGGTAAGTTATGTTATATTGTGTGTTACACAATTTACCAGTGATTCACAGGAGCCTGTATTCGCTCACCAAATAAACAGTTGCTAAGTCAAAGTTGTCTTAATGACAGTAAAATCATTCGATCAATTTTTGGTTCCAAAAGTTTGGGCTTGTCAGCCATCTTTGTTTGTAGGTAGGAACATCGTATATATTATGAAGTAGGAACATCGTATATGATTATGAAAGTGAACCGACTAGTGACATTCCACCAAGGTATGGTTTCAATTTAGCAAGTAGTTTCAACAAGATTTTTCAATAAATATATCATAGTGTCCTATAAATACGGTCGGCTAAAAAAGCCCTCTGTTGGTAGATTTTGATCATCAAATATTATTCAGAAAGGGACCAACCTAGTGACGATTCCGTCAAAGTTGGGTTCCAATTGAGTAAGTAGTTTCAGAACGAGAACCTTTTTAATGATTTTTCCATAGAGTTATTTGTTAAAATAAGCTCGGATGTGGAAGCGGTCGGGGTCATCAGATACAAAAAAGATCACCAAAGGACCTTTCCACTTAGTTTCGCATCAATTTATTTTGAGGAGAAGATTTTTCTTGAAACCTCCTCCGTTTTTCCAATTTTTAGTATTTTTGGCCGATAGCGAACCAAGATAAAACTTTGCAAGGGGACCATACAAGAACCATTCCACTAAAATTTGGTTCATATTAGCCTTGTGTTTCCGAGGTTAATAAAAAAATGTGGTTTTTGACGGACTACAGATTAAGAACGAAATGAAGAGGGACGGAAAGTGATAATGAATGCTTTCATTGCCTTTTTGCCGGGTTAACTAAAAAGGCTTTATCGATGCACTAAATTTTGCGGACTAAGTTGCAGCTTTTTCTTAAAAGAGCATTGCTGTTGTCGCAGTATGTACTGCAAGAAGGATAAATCCAATCAAGTTAAAGTCGTCTCTCCTAAAATTCTATAGTCGCTAACACGAATTGGTTGCTCCATATGGTATCAGTGTACCTCAACTAGTTCTGGACCTGTTACTGGTCATACAACTATAAGTTGACCTCTTCTAGAATTGACGTTAACCCGGATTAGAGTTTAAGGATTCCATAACGGATGTTCCGCCCAAGACATGGGGTGCTTACCCTTCTAAAGCAACAGATCCTACTCCTGTTTTGTAAAGGAGTTCGTGGATTCAATGGCTTTGTTCCTTTAATTTGTTTTCGTTTTTTACTTTAGTTTGTTTCATGTTTATGTCGTTAACTATTATTACGTTCCTCGCAAAAACTTGCAACTGATGTGATCGTTAAGTGGTGCTCCAAAAAACTTTCCATTAGCTGCATCTTATCTCGGTGTGGTAGTGTTTCTACGTTTTGACAAACTCAAGCATCAAACTTGATCATCGTATACACAACGGACTGAGAGATGAGCAGAACACGTAATAGTCGTGACAAACTTGGGCGAAATTTCGTGGCAGTACCAACTATAGTATGAACACTTTTTGCTTTGTCGGCATTTTCAGTAAGCCTTGATGAAAATATAATGAAAAAACACCTAATCATTATAACTTACATGCAAAATTTAAAAGAATTATTTATTTTTTTCATTGCATATTGTTATTTTGTTTTAAATTGAACAATGGTTATGCGTTTCTTTTTTTGAAAAAATATATTTCCAGGGCAATCAACTTCTCATCCTTTGAAAGATGTTAATTGCTCACTTTTAGATAACAAACTGAACGTTTCTTCTTTATAAACAATGTCTTAATAATGGTCATTAACGACATGGTTCTCGTTGAAATGATAGATTGTAGACACATTTAATAAACGAGTATATGTCGACGCTATTAAGTTCGTTGATACTATTACCATGTGTAAAATTTTCTTTATAGAACAGAACGAGATAGCTTTTGTAAGATGTACATTTTGTAGACAATAGACGAACATGTAACCTGATTCAAGGATGCAACATTACATTTATAAGTTAAGTTGGTTTAGAAATGAAGATTTGAATCGCCATCTAGACCCAAGTTGAAGACCGACATTTTTTATTGCATATAAATCTTGTTTTCTATTTTGTGAAAATATTTGTGTCAAATTAAGCTGTTGTGTTATGTAAAATTGAAGATTCTATATACAAGGGGTTGACAAACAGAAATAGAAAAACCACTTTCATGGATTACAGTAGCGCCTGGCGAGAGTAAAACATAAGCTATAAATTAGCTGGCAAATTGCTAGCAAACTGAAAGCTATTTTCAGCACTCGCCAGCTACTCTTGAACACCCAGCTGTTAAATGATTAAAAGCTTTTGAACACTAGATAGCTATCGTTGACACTTTGCCAGCAATCGTTGAACCTTAAATACGAGCGTTGAACCACCGCAAGCTGAATTCATATTTTTAAAGCAGTAAAGCACCTGATTCCACTCTTGTTTTATAAAGGAGTTCGTGGATTCCAAGCTTTTGTTCGTTTTGTTTACAAATGCCGCCGTCCACAAAATATTTCAAAATTGCAATTGGCATTGTTTTGATTTAAATCGAGAGCTAGCACGTTAAAAATCCGGCTCAGCGTGTAGCGATCGGTTTAGTACACAGCAGGGTTCATACATCATCACTCATCAATAGTATACTCTCGTCCTGAATATGCATGAAATATTTGCCGCTGGACGTTTAGTACAATTCAAATGATATTAAAACAGAATGCCACAATCAATAAAATTGTACAGGATTTGCCTATTTGCCATTCTTTGCATGACTTTCTTTGTGTTAATATTTTTATCATTTTCATCAAGCTATCGACTCTTCAAAAGCTTTTGACTTGGCAAGGTGTTCAAAATGGGCTTACGAGCGTTCAAATGTTGTTAGCTATGTTAGATCGGCGGCTGTGTAAAAGTTCGGCGAGTTTCAACCGAGGCTGACAAATTGAACACAAGATAGCTACCGTTCCCCAGTCCGCTACTGTAACTGTGCAGATCATCTTTGCATTAGGAATGAAATAATCAATTTTAAGGGTTGGGATACTAACTGTTTTTAGACAACAATAATGTTTCAGAGAGAATAGGGTGGCCATGGAACAGGGGGATGACCATAGGCATTACTTTAGCAAATTATATTATTCACAAGAATACGAAAACATCCCCTATGCTATTAATGGGCTAAATTTAAATCATTACTTAAATTATCTAAGATTATAGCTGACGTGGTTTTGTGCAGTACTCCTCTCCATGACCAAATTCATAGTCTTCAGCCAAACATTGTAGCTTCTTGCGCACTTCCTACTTCCATCATTTTGATTATTACTAAGATTATCATTTTTTTTATCATAACTACACGAATGGAAGTGCTTACTTACCTTCTTACGACAAACACCGAAATTTGATACTCGCTTTATCAGCAACTCCACTGTAAAATATTCATAGATAAAGAGATAAATTGAAATTAAGCAAAACTCCACGATACCGTTTTAGCTTTAGTATACGATATGCAAATGCTGATTATTGCAGTCTGTTCATTTTATCATCTAAACATGTCTTTAATGACAATCCGTATAGTGGAAAGTTCATTGTCCTGGTAAAATTGTGCATGTAAAAACTGAGTGGATGGAAAGGGTATCGGGAGACAGAGAGAAAGAAGAGAAAGGGCGACAGAAAAACTTCTTTCAAAACGGAATTACCTTTTATATATGATCAGATACCCTACAGCAACGTACATCCAAATCTTGGACCCTACACCGTAGTGTTTCGGCAGCTTATTTAATTAGATCGGACAGATGTTTTCTTATTAGTGGCTTCACATTATTTTCTAGGTGCTTCAAGTCTGCTTCATCAGGGGTCCCTCGAAACATCTAGCCTAATTTTTTATTTTAGAGTTTATTACATAATCGCCTGGATTATTATGTCTGCAATATGATGTTATTGGATTTTCAATAAAAAATTTTCTACATTTCTCATTTCTTTTAAGTTTATTCCAGTGTTTCCTTAAGTGAAATCCTATTTTCCCATGGTACTTTGTAATTAACACTAGTGGTAATTTATTTTTCTCGCTATTTTGTTGGGTTTTAATAGATCCTGACGGATTCGAATTAAAGCCGAATTCATGTGTTTTTGTAGTTCTTGTAGTTTGTAACCTCTTTGCAGCAAATGGGTTTTAAATTCGTCCAGGATTTTTTGCAATGTTTGTTCATTAT
>JAULBM010289748.1:0-15841 GCA_032357055.1 Geukensia granosissima | reverse complement strand
TACCAATTTTATTAACAATCGGTATATATAAATTCTCTAACCCTAATACATAACCGAATATGAAATTTTAAAGTACAGATAAATGATAGAATAACTACCTTTTTCATCAGAGGATAAACAATACAATGACTTTCGGTTACAAATTTTAACAAATTTTATTAAAATTATTAAACATTTCAGTTTTAAGTGAGTACTAATAGTGCTACAATCACAATTGCCAATATGCGCATGCCAAATCAATCTTAATGAACATGTCATCTGATGTAATTTTCTTTTGTTTGTACAACGGTTCATATTGCATTTCTAGTGCTATGGTGTAAGAATGAAAAAGGAGATCGCATTAGATCTACTTAATAAGATAGGAACACTTTTTAAACAGCATCACTTTATAACTTAAAGTTATATGTTATATTTAATACTTATCCATTACTACGTCAGAGCTTGAAAAAATAACTTTCTGTTAGAGGTTTAAAAACTTTAACCGATCCTTTCAACTGTTTTGAGGTAGAGTAAAAAAGTTGATATTTTTCAGAAATTTTCTTATTGCATCTATAACAATAAAAACTGGTACTACTAAATAAATCACTTATTAATTGTATACATACAATCAAAACAACCAAATACTAGTACATTGGTTGTAGAGGAAAGGAAATTATATCACCACTCACCGAACTGGTGGTTTATTGGATCGTCTTACCTTGTCTGTCTGTCCGAATTTTGTTGAACGTATTGTCTTCCACTAGATGGATGATTAGAAATCTTATATTTAGCTTCATTTTGACGGGTCATATGTTTTGTAACATTTCAGTTGCTGTCAGATATCAATTTCCTGTTTCAATTGATTAGCCATCTTTCAGAATAGGGAATGAAAGGAAAACTTTCGCCACAAAAATCTCGGATTCCACTGGATGGATGAATTGAATGCAGCTTATATAGATGGAACATACGTCATAAGCGATTTTGTTTGTTATCCTATATTAATTTCCTGTTTCATGGGACTTTTTGTCATCACTTCGAGTCCTTCACCCATCCGTAAACTTTTACATTTTCATCTTCTTCTTAAACCACCAAGTCAAATGGAACAAAACTCGATAGGAAATTCTATGAAAGATCCTTTAAAAAATTGTTTATGGACTTAAACCATGGCCGCTATGAAGGATTACTGTTTATGGTTGGTTGAAAAATAAACAAATTCTTAAAATCTGAAAACGCTTGGCCAAATAGAATAATATTTTCCAGGATGTATCTATACAAGGTCCTTGCAAAATTTGTTTTCTTCATGTTGGCCTGATCGGACAAAAAACATTGCGGCTTTGGACAATTCTTTTTTCTGTTTGGCACATACAATAAAAAAATATTCTGATCGGAAACATATTGGCCAAAAGCGACTTATATTTGATATCGAGCATCTGTGCGAGGCTCTTATAAAAATTTCCTTATTTCGTCTTTTTAAAACCAAAACATGGCCTCCATGAAATTTTTTTTTCTAAATGGCTAGAATGTAACATATCTTCATCTATAAAACCGCTTGGCCAAAGTAAATAATATTTGACAGGAACCATCTTTGCAAGATCCTTTAAAACTTTAAATCGTCTAAATCTGACAAACAATGGTCGCTATCGACTGTTCTTTTTTCGATTGTCTTGTACATAAGAAAATCTTTTCGGTAATCGCTCGGCAATATGGAACAATTTTTGAAGGGGAGCTCTTTGCAAGGACTTGGAATTTTCTCATGTCGTGTTGATTCGGCAAAAATATGGCGGTCATAAATGTTAATTAAAACACAATATGAAAAAGAAAAGATCTGGGATTAATACCAGAGAGACAACACTCCTACCACTAAAAACAGATGGAATTTACATTTTTTTCTGATATATAAATGCATCTTCTTCTCTGAATCTGCTTGATCAAATGAAGCAATAATTGACAGGAAGCATCAAGGTTCTTCAAAAAGATATTTATTACTTCTTTATTACACAAAACATGGCCGCCATGGATTCTGCTTTCTGACTGGCTGATACATAAAAAAAGTCTTTAAAAGCCCTTGATCAGATGGAAAAATGTATGAGGGATCTTTTATAGTATTAGACAACAATCATGGCCAATATTTGGCATTCAATGTTTGTTTCTGAATGGTCCGATGTCAGAAGAGCGACATCTTCACCTATACTCGGCCATCTGTACCTTTAGTTCAGGTATGCACTGGGACGTGAACTTCCATAGTAAAATTGTACAAACTACCACTTTGAAGTTATATTTAGGAAAAAGAGTTACTCGAAGTAGTGTAGCTGTTCATATTTCTCCAAAGCTTTGCACCCTGCGTATACAATGTTTTAACTATTTCTTTTTATATCGCTGTAATTCAACTTTAATTACTTTTGTAAATTATGTCCGAATAAAAGTACTACATTCTAATTGCTCCTTATTTTCCCAAATATTCCATTGCTATTTTGTCTCATTAAGTCAAACTTCGTTTCAAATTTTGTTGACCTGTTACATTCTTTGTATTATGTAGCATAGATAGCATAGCAAAAATTCTCGTGACTATTTGTTTCTTGTAAAACAGTTTTGAACAACAAGAATGGATAATAAATACTAACAAGCTTTGGTTACCAATAAACTAATATTCGTCATTGAGACATTGAGATAAGGTAATGTGATTTTCTAACGTTAAAGCTAGCGTGAAATTTGCTTTCTTGTCAAACTTTCGTCACAAGTAGACTTGACATGGCGATTTCTGTTAGTCATAATGTATAGAATCCAAAACAAAATCAGTATATTTATCCTTAATAGCAACAATAATACGAGTTATGTTGAAAAGCTTGAGAGACATATTAGACTCACGCACGCACGCACGCACGCACGCACACACACACACACACACACGTGTGTGTGTGTGTGTATGTGTGTTAAATAAAAAAAAACTGAAATCAATTGCCTTGAAAAATACCCTACAATAAAAAGCGTGGAAAGGGTTTGATAGCAGACCGAAAGGGTGTGTTTTAATATAATATGTGGGGTATTTAGGAGGAAAATGTTCTGAGTGGTCATTTTTACTGCAGTTTACAAGGCTCAACATAAGACGGAATGGAATGTAAATGATTACATGTCACAACATACATCAACCCAGGTATAATCTTGTGGAATGATACAAGTTTTGCATCGGTAAACATTAATTTCCTATTTCCATAAAGACTCACATTGCCCTCTATAAAAGACTATTGTTGTATAATGTATGAGGTAAATACAAAGTTATACAGACTAAAAAGTATAGGGACTACGGACTGCATCCTTATTCGATATTGTTTTCTATGGTCGGTATAACCTCGTACCGACCTCATACAAAGGCTATAATTGATTGTAATATATGCTGACACAAATACCAACAACTTGACAATAAAATGATCTGAAAAAAAAAGAAGTTATGGACAGATCATAGCAAAGTTTTGAAAGTAGTATCAAAATGTGAGCGGTGCTACAAGCAAGTTAGCTGTCTTTCGTAAAATCTAAAAGTTCATTTTACATTTTCCTTACGTTAGTTTTTCCTTTATATTGATCGAAATGTTACATTAATTACTATAACACAAACACAAAGAAAAAAAACGCGATCATGTTTTCAGCCACGATAATGGTCCGTACCATCGTAAATATTTTATCTCCAATCCTAAGCTAACTACGCTATCTGGAGAGTCAATTAAATCCAAGCGTTGTTATAGTCACAAATAAACAAAAATTCTAGTATATAATACGGAAAAGTAGGTCTCTGAGGACATTTCCTTTGACGTTTAGTACACTCTTACATTTTATTCTGCAAAAATGGGAGAGGAGATAGATTTAGTAAACAGAGATCCCCAGGGAATAAATTCACATCTTGGGGTAAGTTAGATTTGTATAAATGTATCTCAAAAGTACGGATAACAAGAAAAAAATATACTCTTTTATTACGAAGTTGAATGCAGAATTAAAATGTAAAAAGTCTGAATGTCCAAGAGTCGGCAGATATATGAGTACAAATAATAAAAAAACAATAGAATTCGACAACTTTCACTGCTTTGTACAGATCTTCAGGCGATAGAATTACAATTATATCGCCTGAAGATCTGTACAAAGCAGTGAAAGTTCTAGTATGTGTATTGTCCTCACATCATGTTGCACATATTTTGTTCCTGTGTGAAAATAAAGAATCTGAATCTGAATCTTAATCTTTTTGTCGGTACAGCCAGTTTCATGTAGATTTTGCATCACTTTTAATATCGAAGTTTCATTCTTAGACCCTGAGAAATACATAGGTTGATATGGAGGTAACTTGTAATTATCTTTTTACAACAAATTTTATCAGAAAAAATAAGTTTGATAAATTTATACAGAGTAGGTTAAATCATTTTATCATGCATAACTTTATTAAACTTGATTGGTACTATTTACTGAAAAAAAATACATTTTAGTATTCGAAAATATTAACAGTAATCAAAGTCAGCAGAGCATAACTACAGTTAACGTGAATCCCGATACCGGATCGACTTTGACACAACGACCCAGGAAAATGGACAAACATTCGTTGTCAAAATTTTTTTAATTGACCAATGAGAACGATTGAAATAAATCACACGATGAAACATTTTTCTGCGTTCGATGTGATTGCCCGATTCTGTGTTCTAGGATACCCGGCATGTGATAACTCAAGTAAAATTTGTTGCATATCAGACATGCCGAAATAACCATATCCCTTTTAAAAAGCGATAAATTATAGTAAAATAGCAGTGATTTAGAGCGTGACAAATAGATATGAACAACAGTAGCTGTATAAAGGAGCTTAATCAAAACTATAATATATATGATATATTAGATTCATACAAAGTGAGAGATGATTTGAAATAAAACTATAACGTGTTTTGATTCAAACTTGTCCTAATAATGATATGAGAGGTACAAGTAAAATTCCGTGATACTAGAATATTCTATATAAGCACCAGGCTGATTCGTTAAGACATGACATTTTAAACCTAAACGGCACTCTGAAATTGACCGACAAAAGTTTCTTATCAATTCCGCTTAAAAATCTGGTCTGCGAAGAAAATATTATCTGTCAGTGTGTTAATTCCCTGAACCCTAAGTTAAAAAGTTTAATGATCGGTGCCTAAAGGTGTGATAGGGCTTTTTAGCCAAAATGATGTGATATTGTCATGATACTGATTCACAGACTGTTACGTACATATGATAGGGATTTTGACAGCTATCTATGTCTGTTTATCACTAGACGTATGGAAAGTCACAAAATCATGTTTTGTTTTTTCAGACCCTTTGGTTTAATGACGTCTTAGGAGAACCTGATGGAATACACAGTTTGGATTGCGTTTGGAAAATTTCGGGCAAGTGTTTTGAATGTTGGAAGAAGTTTTGCTACATCATCATGACCACTTGTTGTGGATTATGTATCGCTGCAGAATGGGGCTGTGAGTTCGCCTACATTGCTTTCTGCCACATTTGGTTTGTCACTCCATGCATGAAAGTTCTGGAAATCAACTGTGGAATTTGCCAGAGAATATATGCCACGTGTATAAACTGTGCACTTGTTCCTTGCTGTGAGGCGTGTGGTGCCATATTTAACGCTTTTAAGAAATAACGATAGTTATGCTGTTTGGCAACCTAAACATTATTCCGTCCATTTATACTTTGTTGATTTTTAATTATGATTAGTTATATAATTTGTCATGTTGAATTTTTTAATAATAGTGTCACTAAAACTGATATAAAAACATTATCTATAATATATAATGTCTTTGTGATACTTATGCAAAATCTACAATTGTAGCGGGATTACCTTTGCCTAATATTTTGTGATAATCTGTTTACAAACCCGAATATTATGATTATTTATTTACAAGTTAAAGATTCTGGAATTTTTCATTTTTTTATTTAAAACGTATAATGTGTTTCTTCTCGGCTGTCGTCGTTACTCTGAACAGGAGAGCACCTAGAAGCCTTCGGAACTGTGTGCAAACCTCGTTAATTAATAAAGCATTAAATTAAACTCCGAACATTTTATGGTCGACTACCAGTATGGTGTATCTGTTCCCAAAAGGTAGACCGATCTTTTCTGTAAAGTAGCGAATTTACACCAAACGTCTCAAAGATTTTGTTACGAGGAGGTTGAATCCGCTCTATAATAAATTTTGGAGATAAAATTTTTTATTTCAATCAAAACTAATACCGTAGAAGAGATTGTTTTCCAGCCACAGCAGACTAAGTCTTCCCGCCACAGCAAACTTAGAATCCCACGTTTATGAAATGGGCAGTAGGTGTCTTAAAAAGACTGGAATCAATTATCTGATATTTGTTATGTTATAGACAACAAGATGTAAAAAACTCAAAGAGCTAGCTTTTTCTAACAAATCCAAAAAGCAATAATAAACCATGTTTTCTAAACCAGGACATCAATTCAACATGTCAGATTTGTCAGGTTTGCCTTGTTTATCGATTAGTCCCTTCTCAATTGACCCTATGGCATTTCTGCTTCCTCTCTTAGGTCAATATTGAAGTCAAAATATTATTTTAGTTAGGTAATTTATCGTACCAATTTACACCATACCCCCCTTTTTCTAGTTATTACAAAAGTAGAGCTTTAACGTGATAGCCATTGCTGACGGATTTTCTAACGCATTTGGTTTTATCCATTTCAAAGAATAATTTTTGTACTATTCCTTCAATGTCCTTTTCATTATTTTATTTAATGCATTCTAAAGACCGATTTTGGAAATTGTCTCGAAATTTTATTATTTGATTCTGAAGTTAGGAGCAAAACCATAGGTACTAGACGCGATTTTTTTATATGAATAGTTTGTGTATAAAACTATTCATATAAAAAATCGCGTCCAGTACCTGTGGGCAAAACCTGCTCATATATAACCTTTCAAAATCTAGAGAAACCCTTTCTTACAAATCTGTCACTTACTTGCACCTAAAAAACTGCACACATACCTATTAATTCTAATAGTATGAAAAATTATAACCTGTCACCAGATACTTTGTAATTGCATAACGTGTAGGCATTTAACTAAAGAAAGCCATTCAGTCTCTTGATGCAAATTCGATGTGAAGTTCATGACCTTAATTAATTTTTACGAAAATGGAAATAAGACTAAATAAATTTTAACAATGCACAATAAAGGTTAAATTTCCAGCTAGAGTGAGTCTTTTCTTTTGTTTTATTGAATATTCTACGTTTTCCACTGTTAGATTTGAAGTTTTGTTTCTGTTGTATCCGTGTTGAATTTGCTTTAGACAACACAACTTGTGTTTTAGCACACAATTCAAAAGAGTCACATCTTTTGTCGTGTTGTCATTTTCCTAAATAATATGACAAATGCTTAATATGTCAAGTACTTTAAACGTACGGAGGTCAACCTCCTCGAAGAACTTTTTAAGTTAGGTTCCGTTTTGTATTTCAGATTTAAATGTTTGTTACCTCCGTTTTGTAGACTACAGGGAATTTTTTGTTTATACGCCTATTTATATCTGAACCAACAAGAACCACTTTCAATGTCCTGACTACAACGTCGAACTTGTACCCTTTGTGGATAAGTTTGTTTGATGGAACAGTGAAATTTATTGGATCACATTTCAATGTATATGCTTTTTAATGTAATGTTTCCATTGAATGTGGAATGTGATATCCCTTCTCGTATAAAAATTCTACATTTGCAGCCGTATTTTTGTATTAAATCTTTGTAACGGTTACAAAATTTTGTTAAAGTCTTGAGAAACTTGTGATATCTGTATTCCTGCTGAAAAGTTAACCAGTAAGATGTTGATCGCGATCATTAAAGTCAGGAACTTTGGTGCAAACACGATCAAAACCGTGCTAGTTTATAATGTAAACCCCATACGGAGGAGCCAAAGACACGTGTCCATCAAGAAATGAAACGTTAACTATAGGAAAAGAATAATCTCCCCTTTTAGCATAAATTTCAGTGCATAAACCTGTTCAATTTCTAAATCCAAATCTAGGTAGGGAGTACGATCATTACTGATATTAGATTTATTTATGGTAAGTTCTGTAATTTCTTTTCAACTTTTTGAATTTTGAACTATTCAAAAATTAAACATAATCCAAATATCGAAAAGTATTATTAAACTTGCCCACTTATAAAACGTTTTGAAAGGTCTTTCTGAAAAGAAAAAAAATGGTTGTAACTGGAACGATAGTTTCTGACACTATTTTTCAGTGAATATATATCCCCTAGGGTACTATGCTAAAATAAGTTCGCTGTGGCGGCCATTTTGGCTGGTTGTCATGGATGACGGACATAATTTTGGTAGATGACCTTTATAACACTATCCCGCTAATTTTTGTTGCAAATGGCTCAATAGTTTCTGACAAGAAGATTTATGAGTGAATTCCCATAGGGTCCTATGTTAAACCAAGTTCGGCTGTGTCAGTCATGTGTGGTTGGCTGTCGAGGATGCTGGGCACAGTTCTGGTAGAGTACCATGTAACGACCATTCCACCAATGACTTGGTAGTTTCAGACAAGAATTTTTTTACGTATTCCACCTGTTTACCTATTATTTGGTAAAGGTCGCCACTTTTGAGGGCGGTTGGTGATGCCGTCACAATTGTGGTAGAGGACCATTCCAGCAAGTGAGGCACAAATTGTCTAAGCTGTTTCAGAGGAGAGCTAAAATCGTAAGGTCAGAAGAACAGTTATTATTCAAACCTCTGATTGGTCAGCCAATCAAAACCCAGAAAAGGTTCTATAGTATATGATGGGTGCAACAAAAAGAAATCAAGTGCCTTTTTGTCCGACTTATCGTGTATCTACGTATAGCAAATAGTGTAAAACATAACCAATAGTTTTTTATAATTTCATTTCTCGTTTCTTTTTATGCCCATATAGATATCCATCAGGTGTAACTTTACCTATTCCCCTGTGCCTGTGTGTACATTCTTATGTACATGTTCAACTATATTTGTGCCTGTATGTGTGTATGTGCGTTCTTATTCACAATGTTCTCATGGAATATATATTGAAGCTTTTATTTAATACTGAGGTATGTAACTCTTGGTGTGATACCTAACAAGTACTTTAAAATTTTATCGATATTACACCCCAGACCCACACACAAACAAAACTCTAATCGGGATAGAGGAGAAAACCGGAAAAGATAGACAAATCATCGATACTGCAAGTATATGAGCCGTAACCTTTGTTCCGAACCCATACTGTATCACCAACGCTTAGATGAACTACTACAAAGGCAGTGTCGCTGTCGTGTTCCCTTGGAGATCCTTCACCAAATGCTGCCACCAACGGTTGGCCATTTTTTACTATATCAACCCAGCATATGGCGCCCGGATTCGCTCTGATGTCCACCAGAAAAAAGTAGAATCCAGCAACTTGCACAGTAAATTCACCACGTCCTGGATCATAACTGGACCATATGTCTGTTACTTTTGAGTTAAATTTTATAGTATGGTCCCATCCTATGTGAGTAAGATCGCCACTGTTTCTGTAGGTAAAGGCAACGTTAGATTCAGCTGTAACATGAAACAATTGTCAGTATAAAATATTTAGAACAACAACATGGACATAAATAGGCACGATTTTATTTTTGTTTTAGTTATATCTATTGTTATATAACAGCGATGTAATTCAGTGCTCGTCAAGGTTGAATTTGAGGTCCGTGGTTGTTTCCTGTGTATATCAATTAACTCGCCAGTGAAATGTTAACAGTTGGTTGTTATGGTATTTTCATAAATGATACTTTTCGTAATTCATTTTTGCTGACTATTAATGCGATACCCGTAAACTTAACGATACGATTGAATTGTCTACAAAATTGTTTTAACAAATGAAACATATGGATTATTTTTGACAAATCATACATTGCTGTATTCAAGAATAGTGGAAGTGGCTTTTTGATGGTGAAATTGTTAAAAATGTTAGTTACTATAAATATTTGGGAATATTTCTCGTGTAGACTCTGATGTTCAATGTGCTATGAAAAGGCATGGAATATGAATATGGGGTGAATATGCAACTGGGAACAAGAGATATTGACTTTGTATTTAAATTGTTAGACCCAATAGTTTCATCAATATTATATTACGGTAATGAAGTGGGGAAAACAAGCTTAGTTTAAGAAATTGAAACTGTTCAAAATGTTTTTTTTGTAATTGGCTGTTATGTACTTTATATCATATGACTAGAGGCGAATATTGTCGTTACGAACCCTATGTGAACTATGGATGTAAACCTATTACATACTTTCTATATTTCTATACTTTGCTAAAAAGTTACAAAAACTAGGGATAATAGATTTCAAAAACAGTGTTATAAAATGCTCTATAATATAAACATTCGTGGTCGTGTGAACTGGTGTACAAAAATTCTGAATTTATTACTGTGCTATGGCTTTGGTGTTGTATGGGTAAGCAAGGAGTAAAGATTGTCTGTTTATGCAGGAGTTTAAACACAGAGTGAAAAAAACTGGAATGAGTCTGAACCCTTAAAATGTTCCTTTTATTCTTAGATAATAGACAGTATATATATTGATGAAATTATACTTAATATGTCTTTGAATTTGAGATATGAATTGATTTTGATGATATGTTCTAATCATAAATTAGTTATTAAACAGAGTGGGAAAAATACTATTTTATAGGAACGTTCATAGGTGTTGTGAAATATGCCAACTTTATAAGGTTTATAGAAACCTAATAATAAGTACCACTTTCTTGTTTGTCTTGTACTTTTTTATATCAGGAGAAAAAAATGCTAGAATCCATTAATAAGTAAACATCTGGAGTTATTCAAAACTGATGACAAAATAAACCTGGCAGTATATTAAGAATGCTAAAGACATAAGATATGAAATAATACCATTCTAATATTGAAAACTAAAAATGGATGTTGGAAACTAATAAAATCGTTATTTATGGTCTATTAATAAGTGGTAATACCTCAATGCCGTAATTTATAAAACATAACTATTTTTATGAATTTGACACATTTCATTTCGAAATTGACTTTATTGTGAATTTCAAAAGCAAAATACTTTTGTTTCTCTTATTTTCCACAGTTAAGATAGTTATGCTGTCTAATGTCAAAGGTCGGTAAGCCACGTTTATGGTCCAAGAATTTGGCTTAAATGAAAAATGACTGATATAGAAAAGGGAGATTGTCCATAAAACAACCATCCAAAACGTATAAATTACAGACATCTACAAGTTGCCATGAAGTCATATCCACACCAATGGCAAGCTTTTTAAGCCCCAAAATAAAATGTGATGATATTTAATTATAACAAATATCGGTCAAATAATTATACAATGTTAAATTAGTTACACTAAAACATAGCAACAAGATATGCGCTGGATTATAGGTTACTGGGTTGGCGGGGTTTTACACGATATGCGCTGGATTATAGGTTCCTGGGTTGGCGGGGTTTTACACGATATCCGCTGGATTATAGGTTCCTGGGTTGGCGGGGTTTTACACGATATGCGTTGGATTATAGGTTCCTGGGTTGGCGGGGTTTTACATCTTTGTGAGAACTCAACCCTTCCCATAACCCGGAACAATGGTGTGACAAAACGATATAAAACACATTGATTTTAAAAGCCAACTGCAGAGGTTTAATTTTTGAAGTCGGTACATAGTACGCAGACATATACAAATAAAACGAGAGACAACAAGCTGTATACCTGAACTCGAAGAAGTACTCGTTGTTTCTTACAGCAAGTTAAAATCTAAAGACAGTGGATAACAAACCTGGTTCTCTTAAGCTAAGACCACAATCAAAACACGTCCGACAAGATTAAGTGTTAAATATCACGAAAGGAAAACAAGGTAATGTGCAAGTGAAATAAAAAAAGTTTGGTTGTGATATCCCGTTATTATATATTTTCTACAAGTGCAACCATGCTTTAAAAATTAGATCTTTACAGGCGCGGATTCAGGCGGGGGCGCACCCGGCGCGCCCCCCCCCCTAAAAATTATTTTTTAGTCTTAATTTTCGTGACTTCTATGAGCTTCCGGGGGGGGGCTTCGCCCCCTGGTCCCCTAACAAAGCACTGACCTGGACCAGCGCTCCCCTTAACGTAAAATCCTGGATCCGCGGCTGCTTTGTATTACGATAGAATTTGGTAAATATTTTATGGAAACGAAATCCTGAATTATCCATTTACTGGTAATACAAAGACTTTGTTGATTAAAATCTAAAAAATCGCTGCATACACGATCAAAACATACAAATTGATGAATACACCGTACGGAGTTCCTCGTGGGTCAAGGAAAGAAAAATCAACAATAGGGAATGAGAAATCGTCTTTCTTGTCGTATTTTTAAGTTTTGATTTTTCCTTATGTAAACGAAACATTAAAATCTAGAAAAGGACCATTGGGGCTCATTTGGTTGGCTTTTTTCAATAAAAATTATCTAGGGTAAATTGTAGTGACGTTTTTTGAGAAGTGCGAAGATATCTATTATTTTTTACCGTTTGTATTGAAAATGTCAATTCATAGAAAATTCTACAATAGTCACATGACACATAGAATTAGCTAAAATGTGAAAACGCTAAGAAATGACTAAATTTGATACAAAACTTGACACAAATTACTCGATTTTGATATATTAAGGAATTATTATATGACATATGACTGTTGTAAAACCAGTTAAAAACTGCTGGGGTTTCTTTTTATACAAATTTTTTTTCAATACAAACGATAAAATAACAGATATAAGCCACTTTTCATTGTTAGTTCTAATTCTTGAGCGTTATTTTGATATAGAACCTTACTGCATAAAAAGACACCTCTTGAAAGTAGAAACAGTGTTGCAGAATTGAATGAACTATGTCATAATATATTGGAAATCTATTTAGTTCTGAGAGTGAATATAAAGTAGGAGATGTGACATGATTGTCCATGAGACAGCCTTACCATTTTATCTTTTCATTTTCATATTCACCAAAAAGCAGTCGAAATTAACCTTCTTTGTTTATGAATAGTTTCACATTTTGTATTTCAGGGCCTTTTACAGCTTCAGTTAGGATGTGGTTTATTGTTGACGGCAGTAATGGGACCTGTAGGAGTTAAGATTCGACTGTCATTTGGTGGATAACTGTCTCACGGACAATCATGCTACATCTCCTTTTTTGTTTTGTATAGATCCTATTACGCTTTTCAATAATGAACCGGAGTCGATACGATAGAAGAAGCTGTTAAAAACCTCCAAAGTACAAAATGTGAAACTATTCATAAAACACGACATTCGACATAATCTATTGAAAAAATTATTTAAAAGCATGATTTACACGTCCGGAACAAGTTTTCTAATATAATATAAGTCTGTTAAACTTAGCCGCCAATTATGTCTTTATCTTAAGTCAGCTTGGAAAAATAGATCTCAATTGTTCTTGCATTTTGATAATATTGTTCATATATTATCTTCGCTTCAATATTTACAGTAATTTATTGTTTGTTCTCTGTCATTTTGTCATACTTGTATATCTTGCATTGTGCTATAGCATTATGTTGCTTATGCAATAAAGACTCATTCATTCATTCAGTAATAATTTGGTGTAAAAATTGTTTTCCTTTTCCTAAGTCGTTAATATTTACTTTTACTAGCAAATTTAGTAAACTTAAGACTACTTTAAGGGTAATCATTATTGTTATTGTTGTTATTATTAATTGCGAAGATAAAAACATCAAGAATCTCATTCAAATGATTACTGCCCTCAAAGCATCATTACTTTGGTTAATGGGAACTGTTTCCAATCTTCAAAGCCTGTACGTGTACTGCTCTTTAAACCTACCATGAACAACTATTTGTGTTATGTAATGTTAAAAGACTGAATTTATCAGAAGAATCTCTTTATCTGTACCCAAAAATGTTCGATGACACAAATGTGAATTTTCAATTTAATTGACCGTTCCAAAATTACCATTAAACAAAATGGCAACGGATATTCCCACAGTTGTCGCAACTTTGAGTGCGTCCATATACCCGCTATTATTACCTCTAATTGTGAATTTGCGTGCAGAGCGTTTGGATACCTTATAACATGACTGGTACTCATCCCAAAAAATATTTTTCTTTGTGGTGTTTTCAATGTTGTACTGAAGTTTAACTTTTCTTTAGTTCTGTTGGATATTGTGTTGTGTAAACTCTGACTTCGTATGAATTATTCAGAATTTCGTATGCTCCTTTGCTTTTTTTTGCTTTTATGTAACTGCGATATAAGATTATGCAATACATGTACTCCTAAATGTTAGAAAAAGAACGTATTGTCAAATTTTAATTAAACTTTCTACTTGTCGCTTACCCTGCTTCGTTCGTTTCCTCCCTTTAAATGAAACAATTATTGCTAATAGTTCCTTAACTATTGATTTAGTACGTTGGTTGAGATAACCCCTGTGCACCCCACATCTCTATGAGACCAACATTTTTTGTCGCCTAAATAATCCCATTAATAAAAAAAAATCATGTTAACATAAAAAAATTTGGAACACATTTGCGATTTTGGGGTCATTTTATAGCCCTGAAACATTTTTTTGACAATTTTAGATTTTAGCTATTGTTCATATTAAAATGCAGATATAAATATGTTCCTTTACATTAAAGTAGACATGTAGGGCATCATTGAAAAGGTCTATCTATTTCCTTTCCAAAACATGTCTAGTTAAAATGAGGTTTGATACGAAAAAAGTTGTGGCTAAAATAGTAGCCCCACAACAACAGATATTTGACAAAAATTCAAGTTTTTGGTCTGTCAGCTATCATATATTTTACTTTATATCAAGATTTTTTATGTTTCTCAATTCATTTGATTACTTTGTTGTGTTTTTTTGCCCTAATATTGTTTCTATTGCCCGTTATGGTGTTCAAATGTCCAAAAATCCCCAATTTAGAAAATTGCAGTATTTTCCCATTTTTCTCTATATTTCGCTCGACATTTGAGTTATTATATGGCTATAAACTGATATTATTTTATGCAAATGCATATACATGTATAAGGCATCGAATGAGCCCAATATTTCATTCATAAAGTGATTTTGATTGGCAATTTTCGCGAAAATATTACCCAGTTCCCAAATTTATTTGTAATAAATTTCAAAGCACTTACCCATATTTGAAAAGGATACAATAAAATTTGCTTAAAATGATGTAAATTACTTTGTAACTGTAAAACAAAGCATAGTTTATCATTTTAACACAACTTTTGTCAAAATTATGACCTTAATCTGTGAAAAATGGATGATTAACCGATTTTAGAGTTCTGTTAAATTTCTGAATATCAGTCGCACTAAGATATTTCAAATACGCTCGAATATAAGTTATTTGTGCCTATATATGCCTTACATATAAATTTACTTAATTAATATCAGTTTATAGCCATGTAATAAATCAAATGACGAGCGTATTAAAAATATAGCAAAAAGGGGGAAATTTTCTGCAATTTTCTAAATTTTTTTTGGACATTTGAACACCATAACGGACAAAAGGAACTATATTAGGGCAATAAAACACAATAAGATAATCAAATGTATTAAGAAACATAAAAACTAATCTGCCTATAAAGTCATAAAGGTATATATATGATAGTTGTCAGACAAAAGACTTGGTTTTTTGTGAAATATCTGTTGGGATAGGGCTTCTATATTCATATTTATCACAACTTTTTACTCTTAGCTCAAATCAATATAACTTGACATGTCCTGGAAAGGCATTGAATAGACCTTTATATTGGTGTCCAACAGGTCTACTTAATATTTCGGGACCTTATCTATAATTACCTTTGAAAATGAAAAATGTTTAACAACTAAATTGGAAAAA
>JAULBM010289726.1:0-15846 GCA_032357055.1 Geukensia granosissima | reverse complement strand
GGTGGTGTGATACCTATTTTGCCGTATGTCTTATGGACTTTGATTTGTTCGGCAATTGTGTTATATACTTTATTGACGTTTATTAAAAATTGTTTGTAAAGCACAATTCAGTTTCAACATTTTTAATATTCACTTGTTTTATCATTTAATTAGTCATTCTTATACATCTTTTTAAGTGTTATTGTATAGATAGTATGGAGATAAATCTTTTGAATTAACTGTTTACTTGTAATGAAAGGTTTTGTTAAAGATGCAACTAATTTCACGATCAAGATTTACATGTACAAAAAATACACCACATATTAATTCAAAAAGAACGTGAACAAGAAATGCGACAATGACTTGAGACAGGTGAACATTAAAAGAAATGATTATCATACAATGTACTTGATAAAAATACGTTATACAATTTTTCTTTCATAAACTTTTTACCTATTCAAACAAACTCTGACATAGATTTAATTTAAATTTATTTCACTCATGCATTACTTTTATAGCATTTCTCTTGCATCTTTCGTTTAATTTTGCTTTGCTTTTGGTTTCGATGTGTGTTGAGGCTATTGGGTACCAGCAAATAATATTTAATTCCATCGAAGTAGTAGATTTCACTTCCCATTTCGAATTGTTTGGATTTGAATGCTTGTTTTTGCTCTGTTTAGATCTTTGACTACCTACGTTTTGATTCTAATGCTACTGGTGAGAGGTTACTCCTTAAAATGTACATATACATGTAGCATACAAAATTTCTCCATATTTATTCAACATTGGTAATTTTGTATTTAATCTTAAATGTCTATTTTAAACATTAAAGTATATCCATCATTTGACCATTTGTTTTACTGATCTCTTTCAAATGAATGAAAAACAAGTATCGTTTTAATATTTTTTGCGAAAAATACCGTATCAGACAAAAAGATGTAAATGTCACTAGGTTTCACTACATGTAACTGTATGGTAAATCCTTGTTACCGATGTTTAATAATACTAATGTCATAGTAGTGTATTTCAATGAGAACAATCTCAAATAGATTTTTTTGTTTTTTAAAAATCTTTGCAAATAATTTCAATGTTGCTTAATAAAACATCGGAAGTTGATTATCAAAAAAAATTCTCTCAGCCTATATTATCTCTATATTAATGTTTGAAGGTGATTTACCCTGCTTACAAGTGATTTTAAATGGTCAATATTGAATGTATTTTAAAATATTGGTTAAATGAGTGGTATAGATAAGATTGATGCGAGAAGTCAACAGTTTTGTCTGTATATATTTTCTCGATGAAGAAGCAACTGTTACAGCACAGTTACAAACGAAAGGTCTAGGATCGTTAAGGCACAATTTTGGCCAATAAAAAGGGGCTTAAAATGAAAAAGGGCTACATGTGTAATATACATTATCTTATATTTTTTTATGATGTCTATAAAAAGATAATCCAACAGAACGGTCATACTGCACATAGAAATTGCTTAAAATATGAAAATACGAAAATACTTAAATTCGATACAAATGTTATACGGTTTTGTTGATTTGAATATAGATCGCTCAAAACCATACAACCAAATTGTGTACATTAAAAGATCTATCAATTCAACATGGTTGGTTAAAATATCTTTCTGTTGTTTGTGTGTGATCTTATCTGTTTTGAAAAATTTTATCCAAAAATTTAGAATTTTTACAGAAAATGTTGTATTCTTGTTGAAATAGTATCAAATCTACCATGTCGTTGTTAGTGTTGACAAAAATAAAAAATAAGAATAAATATTGAATTATTCAAAGACGGTTTTTAAATAGCACTTCGCAAAAACTAATAATGGTGCCACCGGCTTTGTCTACTGAAGAGGGTTGCCAAAAGTAAAGCAGGAGATGCTTTCCCTTCCGGAGCACCCGAACTCCCCCTGGTTTTGTTGGGTTCGTGTAACTCCAGCTTTAGTTTTCTGTGTAGTGTTGTGTGTTTTGTGGTTGTCTTTCGTTTTATTCTCTTGGCAAAGGTCTTGCCTGTCTCCTGACTTAACGAAGTATGTCTACCCTTTTGAATCTTCAAAATCTTTTAATTTATTTCAAATAACGTCCTTTGTTGAATTCGGCTATATTGACCATCTTGTTCGAAGGTCGGAAATGCATGGCACAATTTTTAATGGAGATCATCCATCGATCATTTCAGCTAAGGTCGGTAAAATATAGTACATTTGTTTAATTTGTTTTAGTGGAGGCGAATTTTTTAAATGCATATACCTTTTTGTATTTTTTGCATGGCGGTCATCTTGGTCAGAGGATGGAGTCAAGGGACATGCATTTTGAAAGATTTTGGAAAGAGAGCACCAATGGATCATTTCGTTCAACTTTTCAAATTGTCTTTGTAGTTTCAGAGAAGATTTTTTTATTTAAATTTTATCTCAATTTTATCTCTTTTAAATTGTCGGACATTTGGAATATTATTTTGAAAAGGGACCACCCAAAGACTATTGTCGTCACTTTTGGCTAAGATTGACCATATTGTTTTCATTTTTTAAAGTTTAATCTCCCCTTTTTCTGTTCTTTGCCTGGTTACTATCTTGAACGGAGGACGGCGTTATCCAGCGCAAATTTAGAAAAGTACCACCGCAGAACTTTTAATTAGTGTTAGAGAGAAAGTCTTGCTCGGTATTATGAAATGTTGACAAATGACGGAGGGAAAACGGACGCCAAGTGATCGCAAAAGATCATCACATTGCTTATAAGACTAGGAAAAATTAACAGGAGAGAGATGACCGCTGATGGTTACAATATACTATTGTCTAACAGTCTATATATGTAGTATTAGGCACTTAAAATATCTAATTCGTATGACTGAAGTATCTATTCTATGATTTACATTTAGCATGTAAAAAATTAAAATATGATTCCGTTACAATCATAATGATGGTTAAGCTTTTCTGAACTTTATTGTTGTATTCTTGTATATGGACGTATCTTATCTGAACTTAACCGACAATCATACATAAAACGTCATATATATTGGCGTTTCAAGATTGTTAATTTTTATTTGGAAAGTAACATATTTTCGTAGAACTTTATCAAGAATTTAATGACAAACACAAAGTCCAACGAATTAATAGTAGATGAATTACTTCATCTCAGCAGATATCGCACTGCAACTTACCAGTCACATAGCTCAACAAATTATTAAACTAGACAGATATTTACCATAAACTAAAAAAAATAAAAATAACAAGATAAGCTTGACTTCTGTTAGGAAACATAAACACAAAATTAGATGTTACACTCTTTGGTAAAACGATGTTCAACTTTTTTTACTCGATTAGTTTAATTTGATCTGATTCAAGAAAAAAAAACAGTTTTAGTTTGTAGTCAATTGTCTACAAAAGGAATTCGAAGATAACAGAGGGGCAGACAATTCTCATTTTATTCTCCGTATCTTAACTGAACAAAACCTCATATGTATTGGCCTTTTAAGATTATTAATTTTTTTTGGAAATTTACATTTTTTCCTAGAACTTTATCAAGAATTTAATGACAAATACAAAGTCCAACGAATTAATAGAAGATGAATTACTTTATCTCAGCAGATATCGCACTGCAACTTACCAGTCACATAGCTCAACAAATTATTAAAATAGACAGATATTTACCATAAACTAAAAAAATATCAAGGTAAGCTTGACTTCTGTTAGGAAACATAAACACAAAATTAGATGTTACACTCTTTGGTAAACGATATTCAACTTTTTTTACTCGATTAGTTTAATTTGATCTGATTCAAGAAAAAACATCAGTTTGAGTTTGTTGTCAATTGTCTACAAAAGGAATTCGAAGATACCGAAGGGGCAGACAATTCTCATTTTATCCTCCTACCAGAAATCTCAAAGGTTTGATTACCAGTTGTTACTTTTGCACTGTTATATTTTTATATAAAGCGTTGGTGATGACAAACACGACTGAAATCTGAAAAAGACTATCGGTAACAAAGGAGCAAAGCCTTGAAGAGGAATTTTTTATACTCTTTGCAAGCTTGTATATAATTTTCGGTTAGACGCAACTGTTACAAAATGTGTTTTAAATTTGTATTTAAAAGAGGAATGGCCACTTTCCTTAATATTTTGTTTACTAGTCTGACCATTTTCTAAAGGTTGACAAAAATTTGTAAATATAAAGACTATTGTACTCACTTTTTAAAATTTTCATCAGTTCTGGTGAACCTGACCTATTTAAGATATTATTTCTTCCTAAAGCGTTTGAGCCTGTTTTCATATAATTTGCCAAATGTTCGCAACTTAATCAGATGATTTGACCAAAAGGACACTCAATGCAAAAACAAGATTTGTATGGATGGTTTCCGCGTGTATTTTTCATCGTTTAAATTCTATACCGTTTGGTTCTTAGCGTCCTTCATAAAAAATTAAAGCAAGATGAAAAAACACTAGAGTTTGATGCAATATTTTTAAGTCACAAGACTCTTGGAGCGAAAATTTGTTTTGTTTATGAGAATTTAGATATAAGACAACTTTTTGAAGTGTTTATCTTAAATTTAAAAAAAATGTTAAAACAACTGAAACAAATACAGCTGCAAGTGACCATACTTCTTTAAGGGGTGTTCGTGTGGTTGATGCATCGAGCATAATAACCTCAATTTAAAGAAGAGTTATTTTTATGCGATTCCATTTTTATATATATTTAACTTCGCTTACTTGTTTCCTGTATGTTTAATTAATTCTCAATACACCGTTAAGACATAACATCGATGTCGTTGAGAAGAGGTGGAATGTTTATGCTAGTATTTTAAACACTTTCACAATGTTATTTTCCGTTTCTAAATTGTGCAAAATTTTCCATGGCATATACTTTTCGTGAAATCTATATATGTTTAAAAATTGCATTCAAACCTATCTGGCATTATACATTGAAACATCAAGCGTTCGTGTTATGCGAAAGAAGATATTAAATGCATACCATTATAATTTGAATACTTTTGGTTTTGCAATTAGAAACATTAAATCGAACTTATTCAAAAACATGTAAAAAGTTAACCTCTGAGTTTATTTTTGTTGATTCATATTTTTTAACATAGTTAAATATACAACTTGATTTTCTCAAACAGTATAATCGGAAATTCAGTGATTTGTTACTAGAATGAAACTATTTACTGTAGATAATCTTCAAGTGAGGATAGACTTCCTTTTTACGTAGAATCTTTGAAATATTAAGTTAAACTTATCATTTCAGAATATACAATATGTCAATAAATTTTATCATCGCCTGTGTTTTGCTGACAGAAGTTTTGGGGTTTCCATTACAGAACGATACAGTCATTCGGACAAGACCAAGCCAGGAACGGGATCAATTACCCTTACAAAAGATGAAAGAGATAGTTGAAAATGAGATCACGAATAACGCATGCCACTTAAACTTTAGCATATCGCAAACAAATTATGCTAAATATTTTTTTGAGAATGAGAATGCTAATGACAATTCAATTTTGGCATTTTATATTTATTTGAAACCAGAAACAAAATTTGAAAGCATGAAATTCAATACATACATTACAGATGATAAACAAAGAAATGGTCTTCAAGAATGGATTTGGTTAAAACGCGACGCAAGATACCACATTTTAAATTTACCTATTGATTTAGACTCACTGACCTTCACATTATCAAAATACGGCACACGTAATATAAACATTTCGTGGACACTTTCAAGAGATTGTAGTAGCAATTCAATTATAGACTATAGAAACGAAACAATCGATATCCTACAGTACCTATGGTCAAATCTTGTTGGCAATAATTCGGATGCGGAAATCTGCCACCGATCTTTTGATCGCGACGTTCAAGATCTTGAAGCAGTTTGGCGGTTAACAACAATATGGATAGGATATGACTGGGATTGCTATCCGGTAAAATTCTTAATGGAAGGCAATGTTGAAACAAACTTGGTCTCAAAAAACGATTTGTCTAAAATTCTGCTATTTGTCATTTGTTTGGTAGGATATATGCACCCTTTTCTCGTTCATATTATTGAATCCGTTCAGTTACCCAAAAATGGGGTTTTATTGCGTTACGATAAGCAATATGCAAACGTAGAAAAGCCTTATGGATTGATTCGTGGAATGCAAAAAATATTTTTTAATACATGGCATAGATATCAGAGAAAGACTAAAAGTGAACAGAAAAACCAAAAAGAGTCAATACAAATATATGTTCCTATCGTTCGTTTCTATATCTTATTAACAATTCTTGTCCTTTCGTTGAATTTATATAAACTGTTTAACATTAAAAATGAATTGTTCATGGAAGACGGTTACGAAAATTTTCCAAATGTCTATAGGTTCGGTGTGCGGAATTAGGATGGATGCCATCAGGTATACATTTCTCTTTGTCCATTATTATATTTTTTGTATCAAATATTTGGATTTACACTGAGTATAATGAGTCTGAAGACTTTGTTCTCTGTGTACCTCATGATATATTTTGTGCAACTTGGTGTATTCCCGTTACAAAAATAATGAACCAAACGATAACAGAAAATAATACAGACTTACAGACTGGTGAAAGCATCCAGCTCACGCCCAAAGCCAGTAATAAAACAACGATGAACCAAACAGCTACAGAAAATATTGAAGACATTGAAGATGTGCAGTCTGGTGAAAGCAGTCAGCCCAAGCCCAACGGCACTAACGACGAAAATGACAAAAATAGGCTGCGTGGTAGCAAAAAGTTAATTTACAGATTTACAATGTTGTTTTCAATTAAATTTTGGCACTTTATATTTTATTACTCAATGTTTTCAAGATTAAGTTGTTGTAGGCGGGAAATGCAAACTTTAACCCGAAAATGTCAATGTTTATTTGTGGTATGCTTAGTGTTCAAGTATATTTACGGTACGATAGTTTTCCTTGTGAATGTTTTATTCAGCATTGTTTGTTGCACATTACCTTCGATTTGGTTTGCAGTTTTTATTCCCCGGAAATCCTTTTATAAAGGTAAGTCACGTTTAATGGTTTGCTTAAAAATATTTCTGTATATAATTTACATTGTTACATTAAGAGAACAGGTAGGATTTATAATTTTTATGATACGCTCATTTTTCTATCTTATCATTATTGGTTTTACCGGTCCTGAGCACGTATTTCGTACGTACATAATTGTTTTTGCTTCCTTGTCCTATTTTATGTCGTATTTTTTAGAGTTAATTGAGTCTTACAGCATACTTCTGACTAAAATATTTGAAATAAAAGAGTCATATGGGAGCATTACAAACTCTGAAAATTCTAACAAACCAGACAGTCCAGGAATCTCAACTGAGAAAGAAAATTCAGTCTTTCGCTATGGTACTTTTCCTAAAAACTCTATTGGGAAAAATACACGTTCTCGTGATAAAACTTATTTAAAAAGCTCAACTGACATAACTGAAAATTCGATAAAACCTTCAACTGAAACCACTGAAGTTGACAATCAATTTATAGATGAAAGACTATTTAATTATGTTGTAGATAATTGTTATTCTGTTCAGAAAAGGGTTTTCCTTTTGGTAGTTAAAACTGTATTGACATGTAGTTTTTTAGTTGTTACATTACTCATACTTCGAGACACTGGAAAATTGGATACGACAAAATATTTGAATGACACTTTAGCATATGCCCTTATTTTGATATCCCCAAAAGTTGTTTCTATTTTCTCACAAAATCAGACAAAGGACGACATTGAAAAGCATTCTCAGGAAATAAAAAATCTTGTTAAGAACTTTTCTACTACGGCAAAGGTACATGTAAGTGAATCGACTGTTGAAACTAATGATAACGACTCGCTGTACCGTTTGATGTCAGAGAGTATCTGTAGCTGGCGTAACATAACCGCCGGTCACGAACATATTTCACTTAACATAGATGTAATACAAACTCTGCCCATTAACAGATCATTTGAAGTTGGACAATTACACAACGGGTGTCAACCTGTTAACTGATAAACAATTATTATATATTATTTACATTCGATATCATATTTACATATTTTAACATTCTGAACTGATATGCATAATCTTAGGTAACTTGTATACATTTGTATCTTGATAACAGGAAGGATGATCGTTTTTGTAGACCAGAAGTAATTAATTCTTACATATTGAAAGCGCTACTGTATGTAAATTAGTACGTGTTTGGTCCAATTATTTTGTAATAATTGCCATGCTACAACTGAAATACTGTCGAGTTATTGTTAACCACCATTCGTTAGTTATTTATTTATTCTTTGTTTAGACCGCCTCTGTGGTGTAATGTTGCGGGTCGTGTGTTCGATTACTGGCCGAGTTATACCAAAGACATTAAAATTGATATGTATTGCTTCTCCGCGAAGCTCTCAGAATTTTGGAATAAAAGCAAAACTAGTCGGCCCAGAGTCAGAATAATTTGTCTGGGTAAAATGACATGTCTTCTACGGACTGTTTTTTTTTTTTTCGTGAACTAGCACGTGAAAAATCAGGTTAGCCGTGACGATCTAGTACATAACAGGGTTCATTTACCATGATTATTTATTAATATGCTCTCGTCATAAATATGCATGAAATAATTGCCGCTGGGCGTTAATCAACATTCAATTTATCAATCGATTTATTCTTTTTATAAAATTCAAGATTCAATTAAGTTTGAAGGTTTATGATGCATTGAAATGTTGAAAGAAACGATTCAAAAGCCATAAGTTAAAACTCACTGTTCTTGCGTTATTGTTACAGTTGAGAATAGAGCTCGATATAGTGATTTTGAAATTAAAATTGAAAATATAAACATAATGCTATAAAAAAACAGTGTGGGATTTTTAATCATTTATATTTTGTTATAGTATATTTGTGACTATTATGCAGAATAGAATGATTATTTTAATGTAGGTGATGAATTGATATGAGATCTTCTTTTGATTTTTATGTAGACGTTAATTTTAATATAAATATTTTTGATATATTGTTGTTGAATGTTTATAAGGCGTTATTTATTACAATTAATGTATTGATATTTGTATAGCTTTATTTTCATATTCTGATAAATTGTTAATTGTTGCTGTGCATTCAATATAATTCACAAGATATGGTTTAACTAGCAGTAAACTTTAAAAATGTCCGTATATATGCAGAAATATTAATCAAATTAAAATACATTTATTTTAATATTTGATTGTTTTGCTTTTTCTAATTATCCGTTAATTCATTTTTGTGATTAAGTAATGATTGATGTCAACGGAAAACCAGTCTAAGAGAGTATTTATTTACCTAAAAATGGGCGCCAATAGAAGAATTAAATATTGGTCATAATATTTTGCCAAACACATTTTTTCCAGTGCAATAAATGAAATAAATGGACAGTCAGATAGGAAAGATTCAGTATGAATGAAAATCATGGTCGAATCCATATAAATGTCCATGTGGACAAAAACAAATATTTCCATTTTTCATATAGATAAACAGGTTTTTTCGTAATATTATTTATCTAAACATGCAAACTTTTGCTGAAATGTTGAAAATGAAGGGAAACCGTCTAATGGGCAGAAATTTTTGTGTGGCATTAAATATCATGTACATGCACAAATGGTTGGAGATCGCCAGTTATTCTTTTTTACATAATTATAAGTAAAGGTTAAAGGATAAAGGTAGGTTTTTATTACAATTGAACAGCTTAGAGACAGAAAGGTGGTCTAAAGATCACGAGGGACGCACATCTTTCTCTTTCGAAACTGCTAAATGAAATAAAAATCGTACCGAATCCTTTTTAACAAACTAACAGAAAGACAAATAACCGAAAATGTTCGTATTTTGTTGTTTTGGGGTACCTTACTTTCCTACATCTGGACAGGCCCAAATCACACAATTTATATCAATCCCACATTTTTAAACAATTCAAAAAACACGCGCAAGCAAACATCATTTCAATAATGAAAGTGCTTTAATAAAGTACGATAGAAAAATCACGTGAAAACTTTTGTACACTTATAAACTATGTGATATTAAAATATTAGTTTCTTGCCAATTCTGGGAGCTAAGTGTGATTTAATTTATAATAAACAATGCGTTTAGGCATGGGCATGACATAATAAAACTACAGCTTCCACATTCGTGTCCCTATTGCCTTGTATTGTTTTAATTCCCCTATGGTGTGTTCGACCTGAACTCGGTGTTCTGTTATCTATCTGTTAATTTTTCTGCATTTTCTTTGCATGTGTCTAGGTTTGCGCGCTGATTACGGGATGTGCGTTCGGATATATTTTGTCACCAAGAAGGTAAAGATTATCTGGAAACGGGAGATCTTGTCCAATATGTCTCATAAGCATAAATTGCTGAGCGTCATTGTGGTGACCAAGAAACCAACATTCCTCTTGGCAAATATTACCGTTGTTTGAAGTCACAACTTGTGTATGAATACAATGATAATGTCTGTTTCCCCGAGTAGAATAGTTCTTGTGGTTCGGTCTGTGGTCTATAAATTTCTGTAGAGGTGCCATCTATTGTCCCAACGGCAAATGACAGTTAAGGCCAGCACTCCTGTAAATTTCTCCATTCATTCAAATTTGGTCACTTGATAAGATGGTGGTATTTTTCTCTAAAAAGGAATACACCAATATATTTCGTCCCAGATGGTAGAAACACTGACATTAAATGAAAGCATGTGATACGACAGATATGATCTTAGCCATAAAAGAAACAGCATGACTCCATTCCTTGGCGACATAGTATGACTGCGTCTTGCACCTTGATAAAAATATTGGCATAAAGATGTTACAATTTCTAGCAATGATTCTGGGGTTTCACCTGTTACTTCAAAAAACCAATAACGATGATTTGAAAAAACGAGTAAAAATATCTCGTCAATTCCAAACACCAAAATCATCTGATAAAAGCCTTTGTCTCACATTTAAAACTGGACAGGGAGGTGGTCTTAAAATCATCACCAATGCCCTGACTAAAATTTTCAGGAAATCAAGTGCGTCTGGCGGACAACTTGTTATTGCCGGCAGTGTAGCCAAAATTGCCCTGTGGTCATCAGCCATGGCATGAATTCCTAAAACAAAAAGCAGAGTTGTTTTTAAAAAGGAGTTTACATGAAAGCTGGAGTCATCTGCCCGTGCCAAATTGTTTTCGTACCAGTTTGAAAAAAAGAATAAAATAACACCGTCCTTTGTTCATTAGTTATTGGTTTTTAAGAACTTTATTAGCGTTTTGTTAAATCCTAACCGGCCGATACTCCATAAAAATGATAACCCCCCCCCTAAAAAGATCATGCGTATACACAAGAGCCGCATATATCGTTACAATGTACAAATCTACAAGTTTACTTTTGTATGAATGTTTTACTTTACTCGCTACTTTATTATTTCCGCGACAAAATGCACACGAATCGAGTATTCCGTCCTACATTACAACACGTTGACCATTACTTCGAAGACACAAAATGACTGATGCGGATGTTTTTGAAGGTAAGTTTTCAAAATATTTTAATTCAAACTTTTTCAAATGTTGAACATAAGCACAAGAAGCCTTAATGTACTATTTTATTTTTAAGGTTGAGCATTGGCACAAGAAGCGTGTACTATAAAGTTTACTTATATTTACCAAGTTTCAAAGCCCTGCTGGAGCCGTCTGCTATATCTAACACATATATGTAAATTTAGCATGTAGTCCTTGATAAAATTTATTATTTTGTCTGCATTGTGAACCATATATCCGTTAATTTTAATAAAAACGATAATGGCGGCATGCCCTTGAAAATTCGTTAAAGAATGTCACATGCGTTTCAAATCTGTCAAAAAATGTCTTGCATGTGTCCAATATGTATACATGCATATGTATGATATTTGAATCGACATGTGTCACATGCGTTTATATGCGTACACATTTCATTTACATTCTTCTTTTATTAACTGATCCATTTTTTTTACAAGTTTTCAAAATACATGTCTCACAGATGTGTTTCGCATGCTGCGGTGATAAGAACACGCATGTGAGATATACAGTAATATGCGAGGCTAGATATTTGCTAGCAACAATAGCTAGCTAGTGTTCAATTTGCCAGCCTCCTTTGAACGCTCGTCAGCTTTTTTGACAGCCAAAAGCTTTGAACGATTTGAACCCTAACTAGCTACAGTTGAACACTCGCCAGGCCATTTTGAGCACTAGTCAGCTAACGTTGAAAGCTTTTGAACTCTCTGCGTATTGAATTTAAATTTAGTTTCGTTTAAAAATTATTATTTAATTATTATTATAAAAATTTATTATAGACTTATTATTAATATTGCAATTAAGTTACATTATTTTCATGACTTCTGAAAAAGAATTATCATAAATAAATGTCAATGATAATGATAAAAAGATAAATAAGAATGACAATAATATCTACCAAATAATAATAATAATAATAATAATAATAATAATAATAATAATAATAATAGATTAGTTGTATTATTATTGTTATCATCATCTTTATTATCATTCATCAGTCTTTATTTATTTACGACCATACATGCTCGCTAACAATTAACTTTTACATTGTATATAACTAAAATGGACATTAAACTCCAAGCCAACTCATCAAACAGCTTTTAATCAAATAAAAGTTGACATGGGGGTGGGGTATAAAATGTTAAAACTCATCAAATTGGATCTCTTTTATCTCGAAACAGTAAGAAATGGAGAAAATTTGTTGACATATTACTGAAATCTCTCTTTGATATAAAAATATTGTCAATATAATTCTAAATTGACTTTTTCGTCATTTTGAACCCATTTATTTCAAAAACGATAAGAGCTGACATATTACCAAAAGCTCTCATTAAAATGAATCTAATAAAAAAAAGCCAATAAAAATCTGATGAAAATTAAAATTTCCTCGTCGCCTGCAAAATCGCACTTTTTATTAATCATTTTTTTCCAACTTCCAACCCCGTATATCTCAATACCAGCAAGAACGCATGTGGTTCTTAAAGTTACCTTTCTAATGCAGAATACAAAGATAAACAAGAGTAAAAGACGGCTCTGGACCTGCGTCACTCGCTGTTTCAATAAAAATCTAGGTGACCAGAACTTCCAGCATGGAAGTATTGCAATGATTTTGGTGAAAACTTCTGTGGTTGTAATTTGCAGTTTAAAAGTATTGAAAATTAGCAAATCACAAAACATATCAGAAATAAGTCCATTTTAAGCAAACAAAGTCTTATAACTCCATAATTACAAATTAGGAATACGATGTTTGAGACGGACAGACAGACGGAGTCAAGCGCCTTCCGCCTACGGTGACGCAGGTAAAAACCATTGAAATCAGACAAGAAATAGTAAACTTGCGTTAAAAATATAAGAAAAACGCCTTTTAGTCCCCCACCCCAAAAAAAAGATGGGGCTAGATCACCCAAAATCAATGGCAACTTTTTTATTGTTAAACAAATCAATGTCGCAAAATATTAAAAGCGCTTAATTAGAAAATAGTTATCGTGCGAAAACCAACATATCTACAGACGCCGATTCCGCCGCCGACGACTACAATGCAATCAAATATCATTGAAACATTTGATTTCGTCATCCTTTAAATCACTTTTCCCAAATTCTAAACTATATGACAAATAAGAAAGCTATAGATCATAATTGTTTTGGGGAAAAAGTCGACAGACACAACGATCTCGACATCATGAACTGGACGGAACTAGATATATACTGTACATATAATACTAAAAACAAACCTACAACTATCAGCTCCCCAGACTTCACCAAAATTTGGGAGGGAATTCAGGTGGTCCGGAAGAGTAAGCAGTTTCCAGCTCCTAAATTGTTCATTTTCTAATCCAGAATTAGTAATCACAAGGAAAAGATCGAGGAAGCTTAAAGGGACAACTACCCCCTCTGTCCAGTCTTCATCTTTCAACGGATATACCATACCGGCCGACAAAATTGTGGTGTCGACCGAATATCTCTGGAGTGATGACTTTAACGGAGGAACAATATCTACAGTTGCAATTTTATATGTAATACTTTGAACGATTTTTATTTCGATGTCCTAAAAATGCCGACTTCGAACTATTTTTATTCTGATTTCTTAGGAATACCAAAAAGCGTGAGTGATCATGATTCGTCCTTTGGAATTTGGAATTTTCATGTCATACCTCCAACTCAAATCACTTGGCTAGCGAATGTGGAGAAGTAATTACTTGCCATCTTTGCTTAATATCGTAAACGAACAAATCCTTGGTAAAACTGTTTATGAACACAAATACTAGTGTAAAACTCTTAAATGAATATTTTTGTTCTTTCATGAAATTACTAAAAAATGTATCTGTAGTAGACCTTTGCAGCAAAAACTGATATTTTAATCAATACCATAGACGTAACCATTTAAGGTTCGTGTATAAACTATCCTTGATCCTAAAAATGAAAATGGACCAGACAAAATAAATCATAAATCTTGAAAATGTTCTGAAAAAAAAACGCGATACCGCTCCAAATCATCTTAATAAATCATCAACAAAGCAAAATATAGAAAATAGAGATGTGGTACGATTGTCTATGGTACAGCCATCCAAAACGTGTACATCTTAACTTCTACAGGTTACCATACGGCCTTCCATAATACACACAAGTCCACAACAAAAGTTCCCCCAAATCAAACGTGATTATACAGTAGCTGGCCTGGCGAAGTTATACAAAAGCTTTCAATTTGATGGCAAATTGCTAGCAAATTGAAACCCATTTTAATCCCTCGCCAGCTACTGTTGAAAGCCCAGCTGTATAACGGTTGAAAGCTTTGAAAACGGTTGGAGGCGAACGTTGAACGATCGTTAGCTTCAATTGACTCATCGACAGCCTCCATGTAACTGCTAGAACTTATAAAATAAATTTGACTAAGAAAACACGAAAAGTTCCCCCAAAAATGTACACATGTAGTTAGATTGTCTACCATGGGCACAAACTTGACAGAGTCAACGAATATAACGACAAGATGGTGCATATATTTCTATAAATAGAAGATTCCAGATAATTATTAGGTGTTATGTTTATAACGATATGGCGACATCATTAACTCGGGTGACATGTATATTGTTAGATACCAACACGGGTACCATACACAGAAAGGTGTTCAATTTGCCAGTCTCCGTTGAACGCCAGCCTTTTTGACAACCAAAATCTTTCAACGGTTTGAACCCTAGCTAACTACAGTTGAACACTCACCAGCCCATTTTGAAAACTAGTCAGCTACCGTTGAAAGCTTTTGAACGCTCGGCAGATTGAATTAAAATATAGTTGCGTTTGTTAGTTTTTATTATAATAAATTTTATTATTTAACATATATTTAATATTAATATTGCAATTAAGTTAAATTATTTTCATGACACTGATAAAAAGTTAAGATAAATGATAATGATAAAAATAATGATAAAAAGATTTAGAAGAATAACAATAATATTTATCAATAATAATAATAATAATAGTAATAATAATAACAATAATAATAGAAGGAATTCGAAGATACCAAAGGGGCACACAGAAATCGTTAAGTCGAGGACAGAAAAGACCATGGCCAACAAAATGAAACGAAAGACAAACATAGAACACATAACACTACACTGAAAACTAAAGCTGGAGTGACACGAACCCTACAAAAACCAGGGTGAGTTCAGGTGCTTTGGAAGGTAAGCAACTCCTGCTCCACTAGTGATTACTCAGTAGTCAAAGCCGGTGTAAAGTCACTATCGATGTAAGTCACAACCAGTATAGGAACGGATTTGTATTCATGACAGTCGGAAGATATTCATTGTCATCTGTGAAATGGATATTTCGTACCAGTCAACCAAATCATGATGGCGACCGAAAAACTTCCGGAGTGATG
>JAULBM010289715.1:0-15846 GCA_032357055.1 Geukensia granosissima | reverse complement strand
CATGCCAAAACGAATTTTATTGCACATTTAATCACTGTTCTGTTAATATACGGAAATAGGAACGTCATATTAGAATATGGCATATTTTATGCCTAACAATCAAATCCCCCACGCAATAACAATTACTTTTTTTCCCAGTCGTATTGAAATTCGAAAATGATTGAAATGAAATTTAAAAATATGCAAGGTGTATTCCAGTGGGTTTTTCGAAACCCTGGAAGGTAAGATGACGGAACGGAAACAGAAAAAGAAATTCTTGATAATATAAACATTAAAACACTTTTTGTTGTCAGCAGATAACACCCGTTACACTGCTTGGATGACGTTAATAGCTGTGCAATGCATAATTGGTATGGATATGCAGGAAAAAACTGACATTCGCAAAGCTGTCAAAACCTTTACTGGTTTTCAACTGTGCCACTCTCATCTCTATATTTCCTTTCACATATTTCTCTCACAAGTTAATGCTCTCTTATCGGATTAATCGTTAGAAGGAGGAAACAAAAGAAACCGGTTATACTTTTGACGTAGATGTATGTGATAAATCCCGACATAGCAGTCTGAATATAACAATGTTTTACAGAAATTTGATGCATTTGCCTAATTCACTTAGTTGGTGTTCCTTCCGTCAGATTTGGCTTTCCATCTCGTTTTGTTTGGATTTGACTGGTTCTTTTGCTATTTTGAATCTTTGACTTTCTTTGTCTAGGTTCTAAAGATACTGATGAGAGGTACATATAGCTTACCAAATTTTCCATATTTATTCAACATTGCTAGTTTTGTATTAGTTGGGAATATTTCTATTTTAACCGGATTAAAACTCCAAAATGACAACACACAAACAATTTCTGATACTAGACCAACATCGACCAGGAATGGTACATGGGAAAGAGTGTTTCGAAAGACAAATGTTCATTTCTTAGAGATTCAGACATATAACTAAAATAAAAAACAAATGAGTTAGAGGGAGGCGGTAAACATAACAATATCATAGGTTATATAATGAATTATGTTTATAAAGAAGTAAATCCATGAATTTTTAT
This sequence comes from Geukensia granosissima, assembly GCA_032357055.1. Classification (NCBI taxonomy): domain Eukaryota; kingdom Metazoa; phylum Mollusca; class Bivalvia; order Mytilida; family Mytilidae; genus Geukensia; species Geukensia granosissima. The sequence continues at coordinate 14,803 of JAULBM010289715.1, read as the reverse complement.
TTAAGTCACTTTGTTTTTTTTTTATTTCGGACAACTGTTATGTACCGACCAATATGCACATGGATGTCTAGCTACTTAGAACATGTTTTCTTCAAATTATATTCTTCAAAATATTTTGATAAATTGAAATACATAACAAATTCTGAAATTAAAGAGATGTTAGTGTAATATTGTTTAAAGATTTAATTTCTCTAACATCTCTTTAGAACAATTAGTAATTTTCATTTAATGCTTAGGTGCATTTTTGGTGTCTTCCACTCTTATGGTATTATCATTAGGGAATCTGTTGTATTCTTTACAAGAAATAAAAACCTCAACACAATCGGATGAAAAATAAGCGTGTCAAAATTTAGGTTTTCTTATATCTCAAGAAGCATTTCTTTGTTCAGTTTCTCACAATGCAATGCAAAAAAACCAACAGAATTGGATTTGAATTGGATAGGTAGTGGACACCTTACATTGAGGTATAAGACAACATCCAGTTGTTGTCTTAAAATATGTTCTGATGATCTTAATATATCTGTCAAATAACCATCCATTGTAAAGAAAACGTTCGACGTTTACTACCTTTAAAATTTAAAACAGAAGATATCCATTTAAATTTACTACTGGATGTTTTTGTCTGGTGCACAACTTATTTGCGTAATGTTCCGAACGCATTCAGGGTTATTTTCTGCAAATCACAGTTTGTTTTACCTTCTTTATTAGGGTATTTAGATTTTCGGTGCTCAAAGATTGTTTGTTGATTTCGAATAGGATGTCTGAAATTGTTTAAAAGTTAACTGTAAAATACTGGTTTAATTATAAGTAACAGTCATGATTGGTGATATAAAAGTATCCACAGGGTCTTAATATTCAGTATGTTTGATATAAAGAAAAAAAAATTCACGTTTTCATTCCGCTCAGTTTTCAGTTCTGCGTTTCAACAACGTCCAATTCGAGAAGGCCGCATATACGAGCAGACGTGTTTCATTGTAGTTATCGGACGTATCCAAAAAGGTACAGCTTAACAATTTCGGCGATTCCAGTGATAAAAATGAAATAAAGAGTTTTTATCTGGTGTATCAGTTTAATTAGTTGGGTTGATTTCTAATACATGGTACAATGTATAATTTTTCAGACATAATTGACAGTTCTGGCATAAGGCTAATTTTAACACCAACATTACGAGCGCACGATGCTGGTGCCATGTTTATAGGAGTAGGATTACATGATATGCACTTTATACCACCACAGGAAAAGTCATTCCTATCATCTGGACAATGTTCAGCAGAGTGCACAAGGATGGTATTATATTTTATTTTACCTGATCTAAATTACTTTGTGTCCATCTTTCATAAACATCTACTTAAAAACCCTTTCCTCAGAAACTACCAAAACAAAACTTTGGTGGAACAAGCAAAAGTTCGTTTTCTACCAAAGTTTTATTCGGTATCTCCACCTGAGGTCACAAGACATTGCAAAACAAATGTCCAATAATTCTTTAAAAGATTTCTATTAACTGTTAAGCTAATGATAACAACATAAAGGGTGCTATGATTTTTGGGATATTTCTTAAGCCAAGTGAAGAATACTCAAGTGAGAGAACTGCATAGTTCACAACGAATAAGAAAATCTCGAAAAAACAAGAATACTTAAATTTTGGGTTTAGACAGATAATTCTTTTCATGCTCCCGGCCAACCATGATGGTTGTCATCACTACAACAGTCGAACTCAATATAGCATGGGACTGCATGCGAAATTTGCTTTGGAATATTATCCGATACCGTTTCGCCAATTAAAACCAAACCTTTTAGCAGAATTGCCCTTTTAATATCAGAAATGTATTAGGCATACCCATTGACCAATCAAAATAATTGCAATAGCCAAACTGAGCTTCATAGATGACCAAATTGAAAATTCATAAAAAATGTGCTTGTATAAAATTGCTTTGCTTACTGTAATTAAACGAATGTGGAACATTCATCAAATGGTGTCATTTTAAAAATTTATCCGGAATGCTCACAACCTAACAAGATGGTTGCTACAGCTTAAACAGTCAACAACATAACAAAAAAAAAATGGAAATGTTTCCTTAATTTACATAAACTTCTAAAATTAAAAATTTTAAAAGTTCCAATTTTTAATTTCAAGCCATCAGTTAAGTCTATTGAACAATTTGTGAAAAGAATTTAACATATTTTGCAAAAATGTTGAACTGTATTTTTTAAGGTATGAAAATTTCATTTGGTTGCTGGAAAAAAATCCGAGCATAGAAACATGATGAGACTTTGTGATTATATTCAAATCTGCATTATCTTTCATTTCCATGCTAAGATTTTTCCCTGAAAAACAATTTAAGAGTTTTAGCGCCTTTTGACATTTCATGTCCTCATTCCATACATGGTAGTATTCCTAACTGTTAAATATATTGACTGAAAAATGCGAAACTTCTGAAAAATATATTGACTGAAACTGTTGGTCCTGATGCAAGCCTACTCTGCCTAGGATATCCGGTTTCAGTAGCAACATCTGTTGATATGTAAATTCCTATCAGGTGCAATTTGTGTCAGGAGGGCTAATAATTTATAGTCACAAAATAAAAATCGAAATTTTAGAATTTGACATAGATTAAAGTTAGTAAAAATTTCTATGCAATAGCCTTTCAGCTATATCAGGATGCACTTCAACACTAGCCCTGACAAGCACGCGCTAGTATCGGTACGCCTTACAAATTATTGATTGATTAATTGTTGCTTAACGTCCAGCGGCAAATGTTTCATGCATATTCAGGACGAAAACAAGTTAAACAATATATCAATATGTAGACTGTGAGCAACGGACCAGAAAGGGAACGACTTTTAGACTCCCACTGGAAAAATTGCGGGTTGGATAGGGGCGGAGAATTTAGCCTTGTAACTGGCCGCCTACTGAGCACTCAAAATAAGCTGTTACATGGGGTCTTGAACGTGCTCAAGACGTGGCATTTCCTAAACACGGGGCGTCTTTAACGTCTCCCTCTTGACGGGTTGTGAATTTATACATCCCCCACAATCAGAGACGCCTCTTTTAGAGGACTAGTGCCTCCAGGACGGAGATACCTGGTGCCTGTTCTATCCCCGGCGCAATATTCGAGAAGGGGAGTTCGAGTATTTATCCATCCCGCTCAAACTAACGGACGCCCCTTTAGCAGGGGTTCTACCTGCAGACGGAGAAACCGAACAACCTATTTCTATACCCCGGCCGCCCTCGGGGGGGCGGGGGGGGGGCTTATAAATTCAGATTCATATAAAAGAAACGAGCCAGTGTAAATTTCATTTTTTTTTATCCATTGTAAAAAATAAGCATAACTTAAAGATGTTCATGTCACCAATTAGTGATTAAGCAAAAAAAGTAAAATAAAAAAAAGAGATAAAAAATGTATACTTGTCCGATGTTGTGTAGGGTGTATTAACATGAATTTATCATTTTTGATACAGGCTTTCCCAAAAGAAGGTATTAAGGTCTTTGCCCTCTATCAGCATGCTCACCTATTAGGAACCAGTGTTAAAACTCGTCACATCAGAGGAAATCGTGAGTTTAAGCCAATCGCTGATGATCATCACTATGACTATGCATATCAAGAGATTATGGCATTAAAAGAAGAAAGACAGATTAAACAGGTAAAAATTATCATTAAATGTTGACAAATATAAGAATTTTGGGTTTGGTAAGAGCACTCAATAAAATGTTTTATTTATAGTCATACATAAATGTGATGTGTATTTATGGTTCATAAGGTGGGCGGGTTATACTCACTACATGTGTTATTTGTGAATGTTATTATTTATATTTTTACTCTCTAAAATTCATAATGGAAATCATTATGACTTATTTCATTTTATCTTAAGCAGGAGGCAAACACCAACCTGAAACCCTTTGGTATATGTTCTTTTGTTCTGCAAGGTGGTAAAATCAAAGTTTTATGGTTGATGTGTAAAACGGATATCGGAAATGCTTGTTGGTTTCATCAGTTTTATTGGTACGTTTAAAGAAAGTTGCATCGTTAACCACCATAAAGGGGAATAACCCCATTCTCAAGAGCAATTTAGTTAAATGAAGGTGATGCAAATTAAAATAAATCAATGTAGAACTAACCACAAAATTTGTCTGCCATCAGTTGACATTTATATTTGATCTATTTTAAAGGGTGATACATTGGTTGTTGAGTGTAGATATGATTCAAGAAACAAAAGTAAGCCGACAGTGGTACGTAAACTTTTTCTAAGCAAACATTTTATTTGTTTCATGAAGCTTATTAATTCTGTAGATGTTGTAAGATAAGATGAAAAGATATGTTTAAATGTTAGAGATTAATCATCAATTCCTAATATTTTTCAATTACACAAAAAATCTTTACAGTTTTGTAATAGCATGATATACTATTTATTTGCAAGTAAAAGAGTGCAAGACAAATTGTTCCTTATGATAAGTCTGGCGTGCAGAATGTTACAGCAAAAATTAAAAACAACATATTCAGTGTTTTCGTCACAAGCAGTATTGCAATTTTATACATTAGTATAAACGTTATCTTCAAAAGATATACCAAGACGAATATTGCCGTTTGTTTTCCTTGATAATATCGGCTTGATCTGCTTTAACGGACTTATCGTAATACTTTGCCCTGCTACGTTTACTGATAAGTTTTCAAAGACGTGTATTTTACCAAAAGCTTAAGACCAATCTTGACTTTTCTTGATTTGTTACTATTTTAACACAGTAATCAAGATTGGGTCATTGCTGCTGGTGGTGGACCAGAGGTCCCCGAGGGTGTTTGCCAACCCAATTAATTGTCTGACATAAAAATTAGCAAATAATGTTTAACAGAAATTTGGTGTATTTATTTATATTCAAAGACACTAGAAATACAGAGAGGCTTCGTAACGTTTTGTACCGAGTAGTTTTCTCTATCTCTTATGCTGCTTCTTATTTTTATTTGTTTGGATTTTTGTACTTTATTTACTGATTTAAATCTAGCAGACTTCCCTTGTTTTGGTTCCGTTGATACAGATGGGGGTTAACATCTTGAAATGCGCATATAACATATCGAAATTCGGCATACTTAAATAGATTTTGAAAACAATATCATATTAGGCATATAAACTGCAATTTAATTAAATAAATATAAACTTATGCTGTTTTACAAAAGAAATTTTAAAATAAAAATATATTCTTGCCTCAGTTCGTCCAACAATAAACATGCAACAGACCCACAACACAGCTTGAATAAAGGTAAAAAATGGAACTCAATGATAACTGAAATTCGTATCATGAAAAGAAAAAAAATTCTGATATTCCTGCTTTTCATATATCTTCTTTTTATATGAAATTTAATCATATTTTACGTTCAGCAATTAAAGATATTAATTTCATTTGCATGAAATGGTGTCTCAAAAATGGTTTGGCATTTTAAATGTATAATTACTTACCTTTGAATATGTATGTACAATATTGACGATTAGAGCATGATTGATTTGTGATATTCCTTTACTTCCTACCTTTTTTGGTAACTTCATATAAAATAAGTGTTTGTTTTTGTTTTAGGGTGGTTTATCAGTGCACAAAGAGATGTGTGTTTCACTTGTGTTTTACTATCCAAAGATTACGATGAGTGAATGCTTTAGTGACCCGAATTACAAAGAAATAGCAAAGACACCGGAAGATGCGGTAAAACTGTTTTATAATTGGAACTGGGATGACAAAAATGTTCGACTACAATTCCAAAATCTTGTCAACAACTCGATTCATGTTGCATATTGCGATATACATAGTCATAACAAGGTATGGATATAAAAATGTCAATAATTGAAGTCTTTAAGGTAAACTAAAACGACAAGGGATGCTCACCCTTCACGAGCACCTGATCCCACTCCTGTTTAGTAAAGGAGTTCGTAGATTTTACGCCGTGGTTCCTTTTTTATGCGTTTTTTTTGCTTGTTTCAAATTTGTTTTGTCTCTTTCAACTTTGCACTTTTCATTTATCCCGTGTGTATTCTACAATCGACTGTATACATATATGTTGATAAACAGAGAGTGATCCATGGAATAGACTCCAAATATGTGGCCCACAAAACATCATACTTCAATGCACGACTATAATCAGGGTAAAAGCAAAAATAGAATTAAGCTTCTCAAATGTCGTAGTTACTTTTTCAGTGCTAATGATCACGTTTCAAACCGAAAATATAAACAGTGTTTTTATGTGATTCCGCGTTGACGCTTGTACAGAAACGATGACCACGCACTGTGATGACGTCAATTGTGATGCCACTTTCTAGAATTAAGTAACATCGTTTACTATAAAAGAAGTTATATTCACGTTGTAAATTTTCGCTATCTTTTCGTACATTCTATCGCAAAAATGTTTATTTTTAACCTGGCGTATATACGCAAAAATTTTTAACTGCAAATTGGCTTCAAAATATGTTATGCGAAAATTGGAATCAGCGAATCCTAAGGCTTAGTATTTCATGTTTAAGATAGAGTTTTATATAACTGTGAAACCCAGTAATTTACTGCTTGCAGTGTAATAATAAATTAATTTTTTGTGGACACTAAAATGTTCTAACAGAAGATATTATTTTTTATTACACATGTCTATTTCATGGAACACCTTGCAACTTCTTGTAAATATTTTCACTGTATCTTATCTAATTAAATGAAAGTTTTCGCAGGTATATAGGCATACACATACACAAACCTTTTTGTTAAATTTAGATTAATCATTAATTAGATCCGTTTAAGACAGGTTTTTTGTTCAAACATAATTTGTTTGTTCCGCATTAATCTCGTCATTTCTGGTCATAGATTTTTAAAACACCATATGGTACTTTACTCAGGCTTTAATTAATTTGAACTGTAATACAAACTGAAGCAAAAATTTGGGTCATTCCGAATACACATGAAAACAGGTGGTGAGTAAGACATACTCGACTTTTTAATGCTGTATTTACATTTAATTTTGTAAAGCGGACAGATTGTCATTAACTTCACCAGAAAAGGTTACTAAACAGGTTATTGCTACGTTTTAGGTAAAATATATAAGAAATAAGATATATTTATCATGTTACAATGCAACAAGCAATGACAGTAATTAACCGTTGATAAATTTACAAACTACTCTAAAAGTGACTGCAATATTGAAATTCAAACGAGGCATTAAACTATGATGTTTATATCTACATTCGTCTGACATTTGTTTTAAAAGGAGAGGTATTTGCATAAATCTTGTATATTCAAAGAAATATATAAAATTATCTGCTTTACTTCTTCTTTTATTTTGGATTTTACAGTATTTTATTCACGAAAAGCAGATTCCAGTACCAAGTAACCGGTATAAAGATCCAGGTCTTAGGTGCAACCAGAATCAAAATTAGACAACACTGGACAGATGACGTTGTCAAAATCTATTATCATACAACATTTGATCTAATAGTGCATTAATAACGAATTTTATTAAAATAATGTAAAATGATAAATGAAAGTTTTTTATTCGACCTTTCTCTAAATGTAACAAAGTGTGTATATGCATAACATTACGTTGAGTTCCCTTCGCAGACCTGTTTTGAGCTCAATCCACAGCATAGTTGTACAGTTTTGTGAACAAACTTTCCAGCAGACAATCAGTATTCCAATAGGCACTGATTGTGCTCCACTCCTTGCCGACCTGTGTCAAGTCCAGTTGTCAATATTTAAGAAATTATACTAGGATTATATTACATGACAAAATGAATTGAGGCATACCTAAATGGAAATTTAAAAGTAATACTTCTTCAATGAACCTTGAGAGAAGGTTCGTACAAAAGAAATGGTCAAACTTAAGAGCTCCAACCAAAAACAAAGATGGCCGACCCACAATTTTTAATCTCCGGAGAGAAAACCAGTCGCAGATAATATAAGGTTAAACGTTATTGCATAGTGTAAGACATAAATCGTTAACAGTGGAATATTTTTTTCTTTTGATTAAACAAATAAGAAGAAAGGCAGTACACGCAGATAATTTAATATAGTTTAATATAGCTCGAAAATAACACGCCACAGAAGCCTGACATAGAGATTAATCAAAAATTGGATGAAAAAATTCCTTATTTTCTGTAAAACATTTATATAAAACCTGTAAATGCTAAAAAGAATGCTTTGAATACCCCTTGTTGCAATTTTCGTATGATATCCTTTGGAAAAACTTATACCAAAATCAAATAAAAAATATTAATTTTCAATATCATGCGAAATTGTCTTTTTTACGCCCATTTAAACGCATTTATTTAAAAAAAACGGTAAGAGAAACAAAAAATCAATTGTGATATTACTGAAAGCTCTCATTGAGACTAATCGTCTAAAAAAACACAACAAAATCGAAAGAAAAATAAAAATCTCGTGCAAAATTGCCTTTTGTTACCTTTGACCACTTTAACATAAATATTGGTAAAAGTTACAAAATGCTTTAGTAAATTTGGTTGCATTTTGCACAATATATAATGAATATATAAATTGAAATAAATCCATTAAAGTCGGATGAAAATGAAAAAAGTTTCAAAAATTAGGGCGTTCATTTTTACCAGTATATCCCAATAACGGATAGAGATTGGCCATGACGCATGTGACTCATAAAGTTGCCTTTGTAATGGAGAATACAAAGAACCCCCTCATTAAATCAGATAAGAAATAGATGACTATTATTTAAATGTAAGAAACACCTCTTTCAGTCCCTCTCGAAAATGCTAGTGAGGCTAGATCACTCCAAAACAATAACAACCTTTATTTAGTACAAAAAATCAATGTCCCAAAATGTTTAAAGAATCTGTACAGTAGAACATAAAGCTATCGTGCGAAAACCAACCTGTATACAGACACCAAAGTTGACAACGCTGATAACGCCGACGACCCCAACGACGTCGATGACACCGACAGCGCCTTACCATAATATGACCGCAATATTTTTTAATTTATTTATTTAAAAATATTGTAAAACTGAAAGCGTAGTTTTTTTTCGGTTGCAAAGTTTCCAGAATACTTGTGTATAAAATACACTAGTGCAGTGACCTGAAATCCCCAGTTTTGATAAGTAATATATATACTCAAGAGAATTATATCCAGCTGGAAGTAAGGTTTGTGGTAAAAGAAATAACTGTTACAAATAAACAGTGTATAAAAGCATTTAACTGGAAAATTAAACTAAAATCAACTTATTGGTGTAGAAAATTATATGCAAGGGTTAGTCTGAAGAATATTTGAGAAAATACAAAACCGTGGAACACCAAAAATAAAAAAAGGAGAAGACGAACATCAAAATTCCAGTGCGGAATCAGTTGTACTACATTGTATAAACCAAGAATTTGAATGATAGAAAGACGGTAAGTAATGTTAAAATGATGAAAATAAAATCAACCCACAAAGGACACATAAACCCCGGTATATGATTAAGTATTCTTGTTATCATTTTGCGGGGTTCAACTAGTTATTATTATTATATCATATTATTATATCTTACCAGTATGATTCAACCGTCACATGATACAGATAAAGGTTATGTTGCGTAATATCAATTTGCCCATTTTAAAAACGGTATGAAAGTCAAATGAAAACACTTTATCTTTGCAAAATGTTGAAACATCAGTTATTGGTATGTTTAATTGCAATCGGATTTTGCAATGCAGATGAACAAACCCTTAAAGCGATTTTCACTCCCAGTTCCACAAACAAACCGTTTGAACCCCCAAATATAAAACCGGTGCCGACTGAAAAATTTGATCATGAGTTCAAATTAGATTCTGACGGAAATTATTGGCTATTTTGGACCGTTAGCGGTAACAATATTACATTTGAATCCCACGTAAGGACCAGAGGATATGTTGGGTTCGGACTCTCACCTAATGGCAAAATGTTTCCATCTGATGTCGTCGTTGGTTGGGTCAAATCTGACGGAACAGTTCATTTCGAGGTAAAATTAGATAATACAAATTTATAGACAAAAGCATTCAATTTTTACAATTTTTCTTTCGAATTTAGACTGTGACATTCTGACCAGAAAACAAGACACAACTTATTACTTTTAACAAAAAACCTCAAGTAAAATGAATTATAAACTAGAAAAGGTTGAAAAGAAGAATTTTTCCTCTTACATCGTCTTAGATTGAAAATGTACATATTAAGGACTATGTCAAGTAATGCATATTATAAACTTTATTCTCTTACTAGTTTGTTTCTTGATTACACCAATGCTATGTCTAGCCCAGACCATAGTTTGTTTTAATATCTTTTAAAGCAAGCTAATGTTTATGTTTATTATCTTTAGGACTGTCATACAAATGGACATTTGACGCCTGTTGTTGATGCAAGTCAAGATTGGCATCTCTTACACGGTCAGGAGAATGACTTTGGTACCGTTCTTAAATTTACCAGAAAACTAGATACTTGTGATGACGATGACATGGTCATTACGGTGAGATATTCGATGTTAATACCAACAATATTAATGTATTTTCCTTTCGTATAATAGACGTAAATCCATTTTCTAATTTTGTCATATTATATGTTGTCCATATGGTTTCAATAATATTTAATGAATTCAAACTTTCAAAAATGTCTAGTTAATCGAATTAAAGATCTATTTTCGCTTTTATCTTCATATGACCAATTCTTAATAAAAAGAAACTACATTGTACTTTTCGTTATTAAGAAGATGTTGTGAAATTTCATATCGTATAAATTCGCATATGTCTGTTGCTGAGTTGAAGACTTCTTCTTGCAATGAGACCAATGCTTAAGATTTTGTATGGTTAAATGTGATGAGACAGAAACTCGGAAAAATACCACAAAGAACACGATAGCACTCCCGAAATTATTTACATTATCTTACATTAGGATGATACCATAAAAGCAATCTATTCATACCATTCTGAGGACCCGGATTCAGTACAAGGAATGCAATGGCATGGTGTAAAACGTCGTGGTGCTCAAAGTTTAATGTTCTTATCATCTTACAAGGAGGCTTCAATTCCACCTGATGCCATACATGTTGACTTGAAATCCCCAAAAGTAAGTTAAAATTTTCAACTTAAAATTGTGCTTTAATGGTTCGAATTTAAGATATAAGTGTACTAAGGTTAATTTAAGTTTTTTCCGGAAAAGCGCTTCGTACGCAGTGTAATACTGGCATTTTTAACCGTTTTTTTTCATTTTTGTTACAATCTATTTGATAAAAGAACGAAATGCAAGGCACTAAAAATTTATTACGTGCCCCACGGGAAACTGGTGAACTTTAACCATACGAAATTTGGCAATACGGAATCCAGAAAAGATGTGGATTTTGTCTTTCTCGCATATTTTCCGTATTCCTTCTTTTTAATAAGCTCTGAAATATGTTTATTGTGGAATTGAAAACGCCATTCTCTAGACATCGTGTTTCTTCTATTGGCATTGTTATATATGTACAAAATACTTATATGAAAATGAAAATGTGTAGATATGAAGTAGATGTCAAAGAGACCGCACCATATCGCAAAAGGAATCAACAGAAAATTCTAGAGGTTTCTTAAACATGTGCAAGGCTTTAAACAAGATTTGATATCTGACATATATGAAAATGATGGGGTCAATATCAAGGAGAATACACTCCAACCACGAGAAAAACAGGGAATGTACAAATCTAGATGTCTCCAAAAGGCCTCTAACAAGGATGGTATGCCACTCTTTGTAAAAAGAACTAAATTGCCCCAAATAAAAAATTGTATATGTTTCATAATCCACTATTTTGTGTTTCATTTCTATAGCTTCTACCATTCTGCCAGCTATATATACTAACTTCTTTGTTAACATGGTGAAGTTCTAACGATCGGTTGTTTTATGTACCTTTTAGTTCCAGTTAAGAAAATCAACATAACTTTTTTCAGAATATGTTTTATCTGATTGGATCCTTATTCAGTTCCATGTTCCAGCAGTTGATACACGTTACCAGTGTACCATTCATAAAGTACCACAATTATCAAAGAAACATCACATGATCAGGGTATGTAGCAGTGTCTTTACAATAATCACTACCTATTTATTTTGTGCAGTGGATTTTTTTTTCATATCATACTTTTGGCCATTGTCCTGTCTGCCTTCGTATTATAATTATATTTCCATTTCTTCCGTTTAATCTTACCTGCTCTAAAAGGTTCTGTCAATTTTTATCATGCTATCATTTATTCCGCTTTTGGAGTTAATAAATAGTTTCATCCGAGATCGTTTACCCAAATCATGATTCAAAATACATAGAATAATTAAATCACAAAAACATCTGCATAAATATTTCCGGCCTTTCAAGATGTTTGCTGCAGTGAACGTTCAAATTAACCATACAACAACGCCTGGTTAACCACAATTTACTTTAATGTAATATTTGGTCATTTTAAAATAGAGGATAATCATCTTTCAAATTTGTGTTTGACATCCCTAGTCTCTGCGAAACGGAATGGTTATAACAGACGAACATTGTTTAGCATCGAACTCTACCGGAAAATTACTAAAATATTTCTGGGCTAGTCAGAACCAAACTGGAATGGTAGTTGAAGATGTATTGTCAGAATTATATCCACTTACTCCACTTTCAACAAGATCCAAATCAATATACAAGACAATATACCAATGTTGAATAAAAATGGTGTATTTTGATATGATATATGTACATTTCATGGACCAACCTCTCATCAATATCATTAGATCCAAAACACTAGAAGTTCGAGATCTAAGCATACCATAAGAAGTACTCAAACCAAATTAAAAATTGAAACCAAATCCAGCGATAGGGACAGGTTATAAGGAAAATACGTTTCGACGTTTTCCAATATTTTCAATGCTTTAGAATTCAAACAAAATGCATCAAATCTCGCGAAGACCTTTATTGGTACAATGTCATATCAGACAAATCTAACAACTGGGTTGGTGAATACCCTCGAAGACAATATACCAATTTGATTTCTTTGGCAGATAATGTTTGGTCAATCTTAAAATACCTAGATTGTCATATCTTTAAAATTGGATTCTGTTGACAATTCTTTAGCCTAAAATCACTCTGTCAATCGACCGAGCCAGAAATTCAACTTCCGTCCTTGCAAAACGCATTGCGCCGTCTCTTTGTCCTCGTAGATGACTTCTTTACCAGAAAGAAACAAACAAGAACAATAACGTTCCCAGACTGTCGTCAAATGTCTGAAAAGATCCAATGAATAAAACTATGCACCCACAAACATGTTGTCATTTGTTAGTCTCCAGGATTGTTTATTTCTCTAAGTCCAGTATAGAATACCCATGTGGGAGATCAAAAGTATATAGTTCAAAGAGACAAGACAAATTTGAAACAAACTAAAAAAATGAAACAAAAGGAACAAAGGTAACGTCAATCCGAGAACAGGTAATCTTATTGTTAAACATGTATATCTGTTCATAATAAGAAGTAATGTATTTGTGTCGTTTATATAGTATGAACCATTAATACAAAAAGAAAACATTGACATTGTACACCACATTGTCATCTATAAATGTCCATATGTCACGGAATCAGATGTCGGTGCTAGTTTTGATTGTTACACACGAGATACACCACAGCGTCTAAGGGAGTGTACCGAGGTTATTGTAGCATGGGCCGTTGGTGGTGTCGTAAGTATTCTTTAAATGATGGCAATTTTTTTTAGTTGTGAAGCCTTTTTTATACGATGGATGAAGTTAGTTAAAATTGGGGCTCGGAAATACGGCTCTGGATTTAAAGCAATTTACACAAAATTAACCATAAAGTAATTGTATTATACGGGCATGAATTATATGGTTTATGTGAAAGACCCATAAGGCAAAAGTCATACATTGATATTTGTGCACAGTTAAGTAAAAAAGTATTCAAATTTCAATTTTAGGCCTACAACTTACCGAATCATGTTGGATTTTCTTTTGGTGAAAACGGAAGTCCACAATACCTCCGATTAGATATTCATTATAATAACCCTACTATGAAGTCTAGTAAGTACAAAACACGTACTCAATGGTACCAGTACTATTACTTCATTCTTTGACTTCAGACTCTTTTGTATGTTGCATATGATTTTGGTCTTAGTCCTTTCTATCAATGTTGTTTTGTTTGTGAACTGTTTCACTAGATTGGTTTTGTGGTTGACTATTGCTTTCTCCCATTAGTAGAATGAAAAACTCATTATGATAAAATGTGTTTCCATAAAATGACATAATGGAGTATTTTCTAGGTACTTTTGTCAGGAAAATGATTCATCTGTAGAGAATATTTTTTTATAGTTTAGTTTGAATTCACAACGCATGCACATTCTAGGTTTTCTTACCAGTTTATGTTTATATTGTATAACTTTGGACTAAAATGACATCGAAAAAACATTATTTCAACTTTGTGAAAAACTGTAAACTTGCATATGTAAGAGAAGCGGCGTTTGACTTAGCAACCTTAGTCTTTCATATTAAGAATAATAATGAATTTTTAATCTAAAACTATATTTATGCAATAATATGGTGTTTTCCGTGCACGTGTAATATCCAAAATATGTCCCAAGGTTTGAAGTCATAATGCACGACCTGCAAGGGAGTGCATTATGCCTTCTAACCTTGGGACATATTTTTGCATATTACGCGGATGACACAATATTTTTGTTATTATTACTCTGAATGTCTACTTCATTGTCAATCAATGCGTTGTACCCCGCCTAATAATTATCACATGATGCAAACATATTACACATCATATTACACGGATAAGCGTTAAATATGCATTCACATATTTTATCAGCA
>JAULBM010289704.1:0-15846 GCA_032357055.1 Geukensia granosissima | reverse complement strand
GGTTTTTGTAGGGTTCGTGTTACTCCAGCTTTAGTTTTCAGTGTAGTGTTGTGTGTTCTATGTTTGTCTTTCATTTTGTTGGCCATGGTCTTGTCTGTCTTCCGACTTAACGATTTCTGTCTGCCCCTTTCATATCTTCGAATTCCTTTTATGAAACTAGTACTCTACATAGCTTTACATCCGGTATAAAATATATTGATGATTGATTGGCTCATTCATTTAGGTTGATTCACGTACAGGGTTAAGTTTAAAATAAAAAGTATTCAAGTTGCCATAGGATAATATTTGCAACAAAAACTTGGCAACTATTTTATGCATATTCAGGACGAGAACAATTTCAACAATCATCAAAATTATCGAAAGTGGGTGTGGGGTGGACACAAAATGGAAACAGATTTGACTGCCTGAGGCAATGAAAAAGGAGAAGATTGGATAGAGACAAAATTGAAGCATTTTTGCGGCATATTCCTACACTTTCTATACAAAACAAATCATTTACGTGCTTGGAGCGTGGCATTCTCCACACAAGTCACACACTTTGGTCGACGGCCAGGCTTTTTGTTTATGACCTGGTTGTCATTAATTAGAGCCCTCCCCTTATCCAAAACCTGCTGATAGCTTTGGGTCAGCTCTGTGGGTCGATGCCTGGAGACCACTTCGATGCCCAGAAATGTATTGATAGTACCTGTTTCCGTTTTTCCAATTTTGGAAAATTTATTAAAAAGAGACCCGTTCCAGTTTTTCAATATTTCTTAATTCTGTTTGCATGGCATTGTTTTTAACATATTTAAAGTCTACTAGGTTTATTGTTATTGTTTAGCGATATTTTTGTGGATTTTATCAAAAGCAATGCCCGATAAGGATTGTCAGGTTAAAGTACATACAGTGCCGGATACTTATAACTTAGAATGTTTGATAAAAATTAAATTCTTGAAATATGAGTTGTGAGATATATTTATGATTTGGATATTTTTACACAGGTCCATACTTTGTACCAGACAAACCTGACAACAATTCAGTGATAAATACAAGGTATATATAACATTAACTGATCTAAAGTCATTAGCTTCATTCCCATAGTGTTGCACACCTAACAGGATATAATTACCTTTCCGAAGCACCCACTTCTTCTCGAATTCATGTAGTCCTAGATTCTCTCTTGTTGATTTCGTTTTGCCTTTTTACTTGATGGAGTTTGTGTTGTCTCCAGGCATTGAAAGGAAATCTTTGATCATAATAAAATTGCGCATTTTAAAAATTTTAATTCAGTGTCAAATTTGTTAACGTTTAGTAATTTATTAATGTTATCTTTTGTTTTCCAAGCTATTAAAATTAACAGTTAAGTTATAACACAAATTCACACATTTCATATATTATTACTCTTTCCAATTTTGTAGCTTTAGTGGTAATCACAGCGATTGGTTCAACTTAAGTATCCCGTATGGTTTGTTGATATTTACAATTTTTTTTTTGTGTATTTGAATAATGTACATTGTATAGAAGCCAGAAAATAGATATTGCTTTCATTTTGTCAAAGAAACAAAAGTATTTCAACTCAATTTAAAATATTTTTTCTGAAAAAGTATTTTAATTGCAGATTTGCAAGAAATTAAACAGAAGTGTATTTTTTTTTACTCTTTTAAAGATGAATAACTTTCAGGACAGTATATCAGTCTTTCAGCCACTTGTTTTTATTTTTTTAGAAACTAGAATTCACAATGAAAGGTCAGAAATCATGAAACTGATGTACTGGGGTAAGATATTAATCCGAGTTATAAAGTCAATCATTAGGGTTCTTATCATATGAATTAAAATACCAGTCATTGTTTTCTTACAAACGAAGCCTGTGTCCTCAACGAGTCTTAATTGGTGAAAATGTTTATATCAATCATAATATTTATTTAAAAGCTCTCAAAGTTTTAAAACTCTTCTTCCACTTCTTAGGAGATGCGGGGTGTCCAATACCACAGGTGGACCAGCAATTCTACTTATTCCTAAACTATCAGTGCTTGTTTGTTGAACTGCTTGTTGTGTTGCTGGACAACTTTTCTTTATTTTTAATCTTGGTAATGTCTGTTTTCGGTTGTTTTGTTTCCATAGTATCGATTAATTACATTGTCACTTTTTACAGAATGTGGATTATCAGTTTTAGTTTTCCTGTTAGTTTTGGTGTACTTTCCTAACAGACCTAAACTGCCACCATCTTTGTCAGCTCACGAAGAAAGGGTAGACTTTAAAGAAGGCGTTAAACAATTATTTAGGTAATTATATATTTAAACCAAGAGAAACATAAATGAACATCATATGAACTATGTGTTTCACTTTGTAATCCGTGATTCCTGTCAGCACCTTTGGTATCTTCGAATCGCATTTGTACAGGCGGTTGAACTTACCTAATACCTGTCTGGACATTGTGTCGTTAAAACAATCTTAGAAACACTGTTCAACTTTCCACAAAATGGTTAGAATTTAGGAATATAACACAATTTGGGATGGATGCAAATTTACTGGCTGATACTATAACAAAAAGTTATATTTGTCGTATCTGTTTGTGGAATACTCTTGCTTCTACAAATTGAATATAGTCTGTAATACTGTAAGAAAGTAAGGATTTTTTTACAATAATTGTAACAGAAAAGCACAACTAATTATGATAATTCATCAAATTTTTGCAGAAAGAACATTTATGGCTGAAACTTTTACTATCATGTCAGTAGCCCTTAAAGTTCAAAGATGTAAGAATCTTTATTTTGTTTCATATCCTGTCTAATAATAAATTTTGGAGGAAAACATGTTAAGAAATTTATTAAAATGAAACAAAAGCTTTACATACAGAGAATCTTAGTGTAAACAAATGATCGCTTAACTCCAGAAAATAAAGTAGTTTTGTTTTAAGCTGTCAAATTAATAAGGTTTTTAAATCTGGACACACTAATTATGCAATGCATTTTATATTTGAAATACAACAAAAGGACTAATTTACAATTAAATTTGGCTTTTGAATATTTGTTGTTACTGTAGTTAGATGTAGATCATCTCATTCTGGCTTATATTCTATACTATTTCTTTTAAATAATTTAATTGAAAAAAATTTATGATTATTTCGAAGACCATCACAATTAGCTTTGTTTCCTTTTAACAGAAGTAAAGCAGTATTTGTTCTTACCATGAGTAGTACCTGCATGGAACTAAGTTTTAATTCTGTTTTCTGGAAATAAAGCTTATCCAAAGTGATAACAGTTTGGACTTACTTTATAGGTCTATTTCCGTTTCTATAAAACGACAACATGGAAGAATTTTCTTCATTGCTTATTTTATTTCTACATTCCAGAAATGCAAAGTTCTGGTTAATAGGATTAACATATGGTGTATCATTAGGGGTGTATGGATGCTGGCAAAGTATACTAGATGTTATAGTAAAACCACATGGCATAACGGAAGTAAGAATGTCTTCATAAGTTTTCTTCGTATAACAAGTAGATTTCACAAATATCAAGACACCAAGTGATAAATACTGATGATGCCAGTGTAATTAGTATCTATTATTGGAACAATTTTATTGCACACACATTGATACTGTATCCATACTTCATTACATTTGTTGTCATTTAGTCAAATTCCTTTTACCAAAAAAATAACACTCAGTCATTATAATTTCCGCTTTTTTATTGCAACAGCTGGACTATTAGTAAAAATTATTTGGCATTTTCTGCTTAAAGTCCAGTGCAGAATACCCATGAAAGAGATCAGAATTTAATAGTCCAAAGAGACAACACAAATTTGAAACAAACTAAAACATAAAACGAAAAAAGGAACAAAGGCTTGGAATCGACAAACTCCTTTACAAAACAGGAGTGTGATGAGGTGCTCATAAAGGGTAAGCATCACAATTAATTAATTTGAAGTTAATGCGCTGCATCCTTAAGAGCATCAACCTAAAAACACTTCTGATGACTAGTATATAGTTACAATATATATAATTTGGATAATTATTTTTTATTTAAAACTTGACTTTCATAGGACATGGCAGGATGGTTAGGATTTTATTCATTGTTAGCAGGTTGTCTGGTAGCTTTGGTAATTGCAAAGTAAGTATATTTTTAACATTGAAAAGTATTCTTTTGCTATATCTGGACTTTCATTGTAGATATAAGTTGTATTTTTCAGTGACAGCATTATGACAGTTATTAATTATATTCATAGAACATTTTCTGTCTTGTAAATTGGAAATGATTTTCATGCAGTCAACTATTTCATTCAGTTAAGAACTTTTTTATTGAATACAAGCAAATATAGACTCTTTATGATCAATGAGTCCTTTAAATAGAAAGTTTCATACATAATAAACAATTCTTTATTTAACAGGTTTGCTGATGTATTTTCTAAACATATAAGATTATTTCTTCTTGTTCTGTACGTTGGCTCTGCAGGATGTCTAGTCTGGTTCACATTTCTGATAAATGGAACCATCCGAGATTCTACTGGTATGGTTATCAGTTATGTTTAAAACTTTAAAGTAAGACTTATGTTAGGTTTAACATTTTTAAATGGAGCCATTCCTAACTTTACTGGTAATATCATGTAAAAAGTTAAACACTTAAACTGGATAAACGCTTTAACAGGAACCATCTCTGGTTAAAACACTTAAACAGAAACCATATCTAGTTAAAACACTTAAACAGGAACAATCTCTGGTTAAAACACTTAAACAGAAACATCACTTAAACAGAAACCAAATCAGGACAAAACACTTAAACAGGAACCATCTCTGGTTAAAACACTTAAACAGAAACCAAATCAGGACAAAACACTTAAACAGGAATCATCTCTGGTTCAAGTGTTGTAATTATATGCAAGATTACCTATTATGTTAAAAACATATACAAGAACCATTCCTAGTTGTGATTATATTAGTCGGTATAAACATTTTTTCATGTTTATGGAGCTATATGTTAAACATTTATAAATAACACCATTCCTGATTTTACAAATAAAATCATATGTTTTACACGCCTGACAAGAATCGGTCCTGATTTAATTTTAGTGCTTTTAATTGAGCCTAATACTATTAAAAATTGTAATTAATATACTAATAATCATCCATTAAATTGTAATGGAAAAAAAAACGGGTTGATATAAATCAAATGTCATTTTTTTGGGTTTCAATTTCACGATGTAATACAATCACAAATAAAAACAAAATAAATGTTAAGTTATATATATTTTAGTTATGCCAATTTCATCACGTCTTTAAAAAACACTATTTCGACAGGTTCTAGTTACATTTTCTTGTGTTCATCTATACCTTTTTGATTTGGAGCGATTTAGAGCTTTTCACAAGTAGTAGTATTCCACCCTTGTTGATTTGTAAATTCCTTTGTTTTTCTCGTGGTTGGAGTTCAGTCTCTCTGACATTTACCCCATATCATTTCATTTTATATCATGTATTTCAGTGCAGTTATACGCCTCCATCATTTTGTTCTGTATGCTCCTGGGATCTACCTCACCGTTGTATTTTGAAATGGCCTGTGAAGTGACATATCCTGTAGCTGAAGGAGTCACTAATCTAGTACTAACACTGCTCAACAATATAGGAGGACTTGTCTTCTTAATAGTACAAATGGTTCCAAATATAGGTAAATGACACTATTTCTTAAATCAAAAAACTTTCAGGATTAAGATATAATCAGTGTGATCTCTCAGGAATGTAAGCTGCTGTTTTATTTATAAACATCAAAGTTAAATTTATTGCTTTATTTCTTATCATTGTTTTTTTTAATTTAATGCCTCTAAAATTCAAATGTCTTTGTGTGATGTCAGCATAATTTTCCGTTTATATATTCATCATTACTTATCTATTATATATATAGCATACGCACGTTTTGAAGGTCGAGACTGACGGTCGCGATTGATACAGTAAATAACAGGCACCAACTACAAAGGGAAATTACCAAACTACCGAAAATAATATACAAGGAATTATATTACAAGCAAAAACATCATATTCGATTAATACTGTATTCGGTTGAAGAGTAAAATTATAACAGGCATTTATTTCTTTTTCCATAATACTGGACTAAAACAGTTGTCTTTATTTATGCTTCATATTGAATATGCAGAAGTTTAATTTTGACTGATATTTAGTGGATGGCGGTCTCATGGACAATCATGGCTCATTTACACTTCCAAAGCGATAGTCGTGCGAATGACGCGCTACAGTTGCGATACGTCGCGCGAAAAACGCTGGATATTTATAGTTGTCTTATTTTGTTAATACTTTAAATCTCAGCGAAAATCGCGAGACATCGTGCGGTAGTCGCGCGATGTTCGACAAAGTATAAATGAGCCCTTATATTCTACATAAAAAATGCTACAATCAGGAATGGGAAAGGATTTGGATACAACAAAAGTGTTGTTACTTGGTTATTTTTTCGCTGACCTGGCACAAAAGAACATGCGAGCCACCGCATCCGAACATAGTTTGACATAGGACTCTATGGGAAATTCATTAAAAATATTCTCATCTGGAACAATTTGAGCCAATCTTTGGTTGAATGGTCACTATGTGATTCCCATTCAGATGACGCCACCCTCCAACCAAGATCGCCGCCATAGCCTAAGTTAAACATAGTTAACTATGGGAAATTCATTAGAAAGTATTTCTTCTAGAACAACTTGCTCAATTAGAACCAAATTTTGGTGGAAAGGTCCTAAGGGTGTGTCCCTTTCAAAGTAATATTTCCAATGCTTCCAACCGCAAACCAAAATGGCCACCTCAGGCGAACTTAATTTTGACTTAGGAACCTATGGGAAATTCATTAAAAAGTATTCTTGTCTGGAACCACTTGCTAATTTTAACCAAACTTTGGTTGTATGGTCCTTTGGGGGTCCCTTTCAGAAATATATTCGATAATCCCACCTGCCAGTCAAACGGCCACTACAGCCGAACTTAGTTTAACATATGATCCTTTAGGAAATTCATTTAAAACATCCTGCAACTTCTTGCTTTATTGGAACATACTTTTGGTGGAATGGTCCTTAGGTGGGTCTCTCTCAGAATCAGATGATCACACCCTCCAACAAAGATGACTGCTTAAGCCGAACATAGTTCAATATAACACTCTGTTTGTCAATAACGGCTTCCTTTATTTAAACAAAAGCTAAATCAGATGGTTTCAATGTCAACTTTGCTCAGGCAACTATATATTAGGTGAGCGATTACAAACTCCTAGGAGCCTCTGCTATTATTTCAATTTATTATTTTTGTTAACGTATTCAGTCTGTCATTTTACATTTACACTTACGAGAAATTAAAAGGATAAGTATTCCACATTTTTAAGACCTTTTGTGACTTGTAGATTTTAACTTTTGTTAGCTGCTTGGTAAGATGTGGCACAGTCTCCCTCAAATTTACACCATATCTTTATTTTCCATATTTGTAACACATAAGTAATTCTTATTAATTGATCTCAATAATTTTGTTTCTTTTTTATAGGGACCGACTGGGAAAACTGGTGCCTGTTAGGAGCTATTGTTTCTTGTATACCAGTGCTAGCATTCCTTAAGGAACGTTATAATAGGTTAGAAATAGACGAGACAGAAATTAAAGTAGAATGATGTTGTCAGATAATTTATGTTGATAATTGTGACCAAGATTTTTGTTAGTTTGTACTGTTACCATAAATAAAATTCAATTACAGTAAACTATGGTACTACACAATCATTTCGTATTGGAACAACATTTTTTGCAAACATTGTTTTTTCTTGACAAACAAAAGTGTATAATCATAATGAGATGTTAATTGTTTCTGTGTATATTTAAAAGAAAGAATATGAAACATATGCCAGTAAAACATAATCCACATCTTTTCTGGACTTACCTACATCAGACATGTTAGGGGTCAATAGGAAGATGTACATATTTTTTATTGATACGAGTATGATAGCAGGTAAAGTAATTTTATATATTGTTTAGGGTGAACAGATAGAAAAAAATATAAACCTTTATAATTATTGATCTGTTAAAACTGGTTTACCTGTTTAAACTTACTTATCGTGTGAATAACATTATCTAAAACAAAACTGGCTATTGCCTAATGAAGGGGTAGTTTTTTTAAATACCAAGGTAGTTTCTATGAAGCACTACATTACATACATTTGGAATGTATTGGTTGAAATTGTTGTCTGAAATAATTGACTTAATATGCTACTGAATTGTTTACGACCGGATAATATATGTCTTGGTATCGTCTGACACGGCCTTTACTGAAGAGTTGCTCTCACTGTTAACTTGTAACTTTGTCTTTTCACTTAAAATGATATTTCAATTGAATTTATCGCAGTTTTCCTCTAGGTAAAACTGTTGTACTACTCATAATTAAAGCCATTGGTTAATCACATATTTTAGTAGTAAAAGGTTCGAGAAGAGAGGGGACATTTTCTGTTGTCATTTATAAAATGGATATTTGGTGTCTGTCAATGTTACTATGATGACCAATGAGTGTAAAATAAGGCGCTGTGCAATTTTGATCATTGTTTAAAAAATATATTTTTTGATTATTGCAATTGAAATTTGTCTCGTATGCAATTTGGAACTTGTAAAATGTTTACCGTTGTCTGAGGTTTATGATTGACTTTTTCTTACAGTTCTCTGGTAATTTTTCTGATGGTACCGTTTAATCTTCTTTGACAATGCGTGTCTAAGTCATTGAATGCAGACTTTCAGTCTTATCATCAGTTTACACAAAATTTCTCTTTGAAAACATGACAACGATCATCATGACAAACCGTGTGGTTAACTAAATGTCAGGCAATGAATGACAGTAATTTGCAGGAATACCGGTAGCTTACTAGTTGTTAGCTCACCTGACCAAAGGTTACGTGAGCTTTTGTCTTCACTTGGCGTCCGTTGTCCGTCCGTCGCAAAGTTTACATTTAATCAACTCCTCTGAAAACACTTTCTTAATTTAATCAAAATTGACAGCAAGCATTTCACAACAAACACAGCCGCCATTGACGATTGGATTTGCTCGTTTAAAGACTTAAATGATTGAACAATTGACAGGAAATCCTTGACTGGATAACTTTTTTTCAGCAGCAACCCACTACGTCAGCAATCTATAAAAAATCTGACACATTTAAATATTCAGTCTACATTATTGAAAACGTACACCGCTGCTACGTTACACTTTCTAATTTTGTCTGACTTCTAATCATGATGGTTATTTGAAATCAAGGAGATATCAAGAATTAGATTCATTAATAAAAATCACACTGAACTGACGATTTAGTTTTGTCTAGATAAGTTGGCCAATGGTTCAGAAATTGTAGATATTTTTCAAAAAATGTCAGTTAGTTTGGTCATATTTGTTGGTGTGATCTCCTATAATCTGGCTTAATATTTTTATATATCTACTACTGACAGTATAAAAAATCTTGCGGTTTATGCATAGCATTCTGAATGTGAATTTATCTTGGTTTTCGTGAATGTTTTTTTATCATGATTAACTTTTTTCTAAAACTGCCAATTTTTGACAGAGAATGGTACTTCAGTCCTCATTTGTGAAACCTCTGTTATACCATTGTACTTTGCTAATGTAAAATTTTGAATATTGGGTATATGTTATTGTTAAGATGATCTTCTTCTACTGACAGTATAAAAAATCTTGCGGTTTATGCAAATACCATGGCATTCTGAATGTGAATTTATCTTGGTTTTCGTGAATGTTTGTTTTTATCATGATTAACTTTTTTTCTAAAACTGCCAATTTTTGACAGAGAATGGTACTTCAGTCCTCTTTTGTGAAACCTCTGTTATACCATTGTACTTTGCTAATGTGAAATCTTGAATATTGGGTATATGTTAGAGTTTAGGTGATGAAAATTAACAAAATAAATAATTATTAAAAATAACATACTAATATGAAACACACAACAGGAGTAACGTATCAACGGTTGGAATGTAGCTTCTCATAAGTGAAAGTTTACAAAGAGGAAATAAGAATAATCTCATTTGTTAAGTTTTCAATTTATTTCTTTAAATAAGCAAAAGTTTTTAGTAAATATGAAGGCTGCTTAAAGTTCAAACGTAGAGGTCCCAACAAAGCCTGGT
The DNA here is from genome assembly GCA_032357055.1 of Geukensia granosissima. Taxonomy (NCBI): domain Eukaryota; kingdom Metazoa; phylum Mollusca; class Bivalvia; order Mytilida; family Mytilidae; genus Geukensia; species Geukensia granosissima. The sequence continues at coordinate 5,735 of JAULBM010289704.1, read as the reverse complement.
AAATAATGAAGTTATAAGGTCTAAAATATGTATTACAAAAAAAACTGGGTCAAACACGTGTTTTCATGAATTATTTATTCATATTGAGGTTGCTGAATTAGTATAAGCATTAATAAATAAAATGGAAATGAATTGGGTGTCAGACACTACAGAGAAATGCCTTTAAAATATGTATAAAATATAACATGGTGTGCCTCTGTCAAAACTTATTAGCAATAAAGATAAATATTTGTTTCGCTAGTACGGTAAGTGGACTTTAGTGAAGGTTAAGAAAATTGGTGATGTGCCAACGTGTTATTTTACGTATTATAAAAGTAAATGTAAGATAATTTCTCTAAAGCACGATTTAAATAAAAGGTAAGCGCTTGAATTAGCACATGCTTGAGGGTTCTTATAGTTACAACAGAAAACTGGTCCAAAGGGGTAGTTTTCGTGGAATTCCTGAAATTCGTGGAATTGCTGAAAAATACAAACTATGACAAAAGTAGGAAGGTAATTTTTATGAATACTATAGTAATAAGGGACAAACAGTATTTGACCATTATCATTTGTGCATTTTAGTGTCCAAATCTCACTATATCCAAAGTACGAATCGTAAACACGGTTGTTTCTTGTAACACGCGAATTGTGATTTTTGTAACCAGCAGTATTATGGGAAAAATCAGACAACGATAACTTCCGATATGATGACAAATTTGAGCAACAGAATAGAATATTCATTTTTTATAGTAATATTTCTTCAAATGTAGCTAAAAGAAATAGGGATAGCATTAATTAGCTGACGCGTATTCATAATCGTCCAAGAAACGTACTTAAAAGAAAGCATTGTCGGAAGAAAACATTATTTGTATTCTCAACCTATACATTGTTACATATATTCATATCTTAAAGTTATAGTTTGAGGGTTATTCCTTGATATGAATATGACACATTATGTATGCATAATTACGCCCCGACATGTTTTATCAGCTAAAATCCATTTCAATGCGACATGTGATTGCTGTTCACGCGATACACGATTGTTCATACTGCACTACCCGATTTTAGCTTCTTTTTTACAAGTGCGAAATGTAATTGATGTAACTTTTATGAAAATGTCAACACAATCTGTGAAAAAAACAGATTTTCTACGTTAATAATTCGATCTTTTATTTCATTTCAATATTTTTATTTGTGTATACAGTAAGTGTGCCAATTTTAAACTGGCTCTATTTAACTTACAGATATGAGTAAAATAATGACAGACTTCAAATGCAGTCACTGTGATTTTTGAAGACCGGTATTTGACGATTCAATTCATCATAATGTTCATTGGGTAATGAACATGATGATGAATTTAATTTACCATCCCAATAAACAATAAAAGTAAAGTCAAAGTAGCAGGAAACATATGAAAATATCGACATCTAAGGTTACCGTCCAGAAGATGAGATACGGACTGGAAAATACATTTTCCTAATTCTTCCTGTTTAACTATATATCTATTTAAACCTTGATAAAGCTTTGATACTACAGCTGTAAAAAAGGATTTAAAAGTTGACATTTTAAAAACATAAAAAATAAAAGGTGCTTGTAGTATGTTGTCCAAATTACACAGATTGGGATATTAAATATTTTTATATATGTTATATGCTCCAACCATATTGTTTGATCGTATATTCATTGCTGAAATGAAAGTTTATTTTACCAGGATATTGGTCATTATATTTGAATTTTACGTAACATAGAAAATACCAATATCCAAGTTCAGGTATACTAACATAAAGAGAGGAATGGTGTCAACTGGATGGTGAGCGCTCAACCCTCCCCTAATTAGGGATAGTAGTGTGACAAAACAGCAATGAAAAAACACTAAAAATAAATAGTTGAAATGGATTTAACACTTGAGAGCAAAACTGAAAATCGCGTTATGCAGTCGTGATGTTTGTGGTATATTTGTAATTTTGTTTCTCAGTCCATATCAAGTTATCTTAAGCCCATTTACACCATTTTTGTTCAGTCCAGCTTTTATAATTAACTTTAAAATACAACAATCAGGCGTCGCTTCTTATGAAATCAGACGTCGCACTGTCAAAATCAAAAGTAGCAATAAAGAAATCGGAACAAAATCACGAGTAGCGTATAAACAAGATAGGTATACTCTCTGGGTATTATTTTACGGATTTGAGTGACCCTTACATGCTAATTTATAAGCCGTAATAGAAAAAAATAACAAACAAAAAGTAAAGTATCGTCTATTGCCTTTAAAACTACATTTTCTCTTTGTCTTTCTCCTGGTAAAAGAACTGCAACATGCATGTCGATAATTGTACTTAAATTGCCTACGGTTAAATAAATAAGGCGGACAGGACTCGCATTAAATGTCGAGTGCAAGAATTTCTATTTTCCTTCTGATTGTAATATATTTGGTCAAGAATCTAAAAAAGGAACTCTGCTTATTTATAAAATAAACCAGAATACAAAAATCAAAAATACAGAAATCAACCGTTATTACGATTTGCACTTTGGATGTAGTGAATCTAGACTTAGTTGATGAACATTTTTAATTCATGGTAAAATTTAAATCCTCAGTTAAACCCTGTGCAAATCAACCAAATTTAACATGGAAATAAATTTAACTGTTCTTTAGATATGGTGAATTACTGGGCCCATATTATTACATGTAAATTTAATTTTCGGACTAATTTAAGGGCTTAACTAATATTAATATTACAACATTCTCTTGTGTAGTTTTCTCGCAATGTGTCGTATTGAGAAATCCGAAATCTAGAAAACTTCCCATTTTTCATAATTTCGGCTACAAGATATAATTGTTGAACATTTATCGACTTACCATTAAAAAAACGTTAGATACAAGACCTTAAACATAAAAAAGTCATACGTGGCAGGGATATGGGAAAGTACATAAAGCATAATTTTGTCCGAAAATAAATATTGTTGTCTATACTTTTCATCTGTTTCACGGAACGCCTTAAAATATACTGATGTTCAAAAATCGATATGAATGCAGCACAGTTGATACTTGATTTTGACATTTTTTCAAGATGAAAATTCCATTCTGAAGAATTTTTTATTCCCCGAAAACTTAGAGCGCATGCAAGACCAATACCATTTCTAAGTATTTCAAGTGTGACATTGTACAAAAAATATAAAATGACAGGCCTCGATTGCCCCTCTGTTTCCAGAACCAAAAACTATCACAAATCCTACAATTTTGTCTAGACAATCATTATTTTTTATAATACTGATTTCCCAATGTAAAATAAGTTTGGTTAATTTCGTTATGATTAGCTATGTACATTTCAATGAGTAACACTGTATACACAGAGGCAGCCCGACATCAAATATTTCAAAATGAAGTACCCATATCAAATCAAACCAAAACAGGCAGCCAAATTCACGGGGGAGGACATGTACCTTATCCAATATTTAATTGTTGTCCTGTAAATTTCTGTAAAATAATATGTGGCAAAATTCATACCAGACAAGTCTGACAACTGGGTTAGTGTTGGAAACAACAGCTAAATAGTAATATAAGCCCCAAAAGTACATTTTAGATATGTACAAGCAAATTGCCTTTTCAAGAATTATTATTCTTGAAGTTATTGATTTTATAATCTAATAAACAAGTGACTACAATCATGTTAACATTTGAGGTATGTAGTTTGCAATATATCTAATATTTTGGCGGTTTGTCATCAACATGGATCACATCTATAGTTGACAGTGCTTGATTTTAAATGGACCGCTACATAGAACACGGGGACAAATTTAAGCCTTATCGTACCTCCTCATTTTTGGGCCAAATAGATAGTATCATGCTTTATTTTTGTATCTTGATCATTACTACAATCATTGAATTAAACATTGGGCAGATAATACAGGATGTCATGAACCTGTGAAAGGTTTTCGTAGAATGCATGGATAATGTGCTCTTATTGTATGATTATTCTGTTTGTACTTATCTCTGTACCTTTGTAAATTGGTTATGAGAAATAAAGATATATAATAAAGGTAAGGCGACAAATAATTTTTTAGCGAGAATTAACAATTGTCTAATATATACTGTTATATTTTTGTTGACATGTTTTCTCATGTATTGGCCACATTTATAGAAAGGTAACAGTCAACTGAATTTATCGCTGTTAAATGATGATGATCTTTTATCAAATCCAGTGTAGAATACCCATGCGAGATATTAAAAGTGCTTAGTCCAAAGAGACAAGACAAATTTGAAACAAACTAAAAGATAAAACGTAAACAAAAAGAACAATAGTTTGGAATCCACAACATTGTATTATTATTAAACAATGCAGGATATGGGGATTACCTATGTGTCAATTTTCTAGCTATAGGTGACATTGAAAAGAAAAATAATACATACAAATTTGTCTTAGTGCTTAAAGATAAAGGCACCAATGTTAAATACGTATGTTGAAGGTTGATATGGTTATGTCAAAAGAGAGTGAAATTTAACACAAAACAAAGTAATTAACAGAAGACTTCTCCTCCCTAATTCGTAAGTAGAATTTAATCAACAAATTATTGCCTTCACAAAAAGATTCCTTTCCTTAGCGTATATCTTATTTTGAAGTAAGTAACTATTTCATTCGCCATACCCTTCAAAGACCTGACAATTAGTAGAACGGCGGTGTCTTCAAAAAAGATAGGAACTGTCATCCAAAGGACCATCCAAGTTCTCTAATGGTTCTGGATGGTGTCTCGTGTTGCTCATCGTGTCTTAAATTTGAATATTTCTAGTGATCTTTCACATGTTTGTTGTCTCTTGACCTACCATTTCCAGGTTAACCCTCTGTTATCTCTAGCTTCCTCTTTCATAAAAGAAAATAGATCAGAAACACAATTGTTTGCTGAATGTTTACTTTGTAATTGTACTGTTTTTCATGCACCTTGATTGGGCAAAAAAAATGTATCGTCTTGTCTTGTACAATTTAAATATGTTATTTATTTAAAAAGAGTTTAATAAAAAAAAAATCAATTCCAACACTGGAATTTAAGTCGCTGTTCTGACAACACTTATTATACTTTGTTAGCGCAATTTTCAAATTCGATCATAACTTAAAAAACTATAATATTAATAATATGTTATTATGTTAATGGCATCATAGCCAGTCAATGTGCACAGTTCAGATATGATTCATGATCACCATGCCATGGCACAGCATATACATATATAATGAACATTATGAAAAATATATTAAAGTTAATGGTTTTGATTTCCTCGCTACGTGTCAAAAATCAAAATTCCAAATTTGAACTGTTGTAGGAAAAAATTGCAAGGCTATGGAGCACAAGGATATTGCATATGGCTTTCAATTAATGCAAACATGCAAAATAAAAAGATTTTCTCTATCACATTATTTGAAAAGACGGTAATTTTGAATTTCAATTTTTTGAGCCACTAGGTCGATACCTTTGCTGGTGGAACATTGGTCCCCGAGGGTATTCACCAGTCCAGTTGTCAGACTTGTCATGCATGAAATTTATCAAAAAATGTTTTGCCGGAATTTTCTGCATTTGCTAAAATTCTAAAACACGGAAAGGCTTTGAAAAGTAATGCACTAAGTAGTGGTCCCTGCCGTCGGATTTGGCTTCCAATTGCTATTTGTTTGGATTTGAGCGCTTCTTTTGCTATATTTGAATCTTCGACTTCCTATGTTTCGGTTCTAATGCTACTGATGAGAGTTTACTCCTTGAAATGTACATATAGCATA